>MKEJ01080065.1:0-11630 GCA_001753735.1 Embelia ribes | reverse complement strand
ACACAAGTTGATGGAGTGCTTGAATTCGGCTTGGCTAGTTAGTATTCATCGAATTTGATGTTTTTGTCGAGTCAAGCACATGATTCGTAGTTATTCCTACATTATTTTAAACTCTTTGTTGATTTTTTTATTAAAATTTATTATGCAAAAATTCACAAAACAACACCTTTAATCTGAAGTGTTAAATATTAACACACTTCGATAACTCAGGAGTGAATTTTAAGTTCAAAAAGATTAAAAATATTTATTCTTATATATCAAACTTTGCTCGTTAACACTATTAAACTCAAAATTGAGCTCAAGTTCAACTCATTTACATTCAAGCCGAATTCGAGCCGAAAATTTATTGAGTCGAGTTCGAGCAACTCGGCTCATTGCCAACTCTAATTGAGCAATGAAAATAACCTTTCATATTCTTAATTTTATCATTTTACTTAAAATATATTCAATTAAATGCATCATGACACATTGCATATATTTTAGCATATTTATGCAAAAATAACAAAATAAACTTAACTTAAAAAGTATGCAACCAAATGCAAATCTTGAAAAATATATGTAGAATATTTTAAGTTCAAAAACTTAAATAACAAATAACCTTTTATATTATATATATATATATATATATAAAATAATAATAATATCTGAAAATTTAATTAGAGCTGGCAAGAAAAGACAACGAAAATTTGTTGATCAAAATCTAGTGATGTATCTCCCTAAGAATATTAATTTACACAAAGACCCCCAATCTTCATATAATTGTATTTAGACACCATGTCAGCCCGAATCTTTTGTCAAAATCCCCAATTTTTTCTCTCCTTATCTCTCTCTCTTTCTCTCTCTCCCTCTCCTCTTTGATGAATCTCTCTCGTAACCCTACTCTGCCATTGTGATTTCTTAACAGGTCAGTTCATGATCCAGATGCCTTATGCTCAATTTATACAGATTTTTGTACTTGTGCCTATCCATGTTATTATTTTGTTTGGTTGTATTTATTAAGCAAGATATTAGTTTATTTTTTATTAACAAAAAGTTATATACATATAGCTTAAATTTTTAGTTTACTCAGACCAAAATAGTAAATATGCAAAGGTTAAAAACTATTAACACAAATGTTATTCAATTTTTGAGAAAAAAAAATCAATTTTAAGGGAAAAAAATAATTAAAAAGCTGCAACTAAACAAAACTGGTGTCTATTAGTGTTTGGTATTTTCTATATGCAGTCTTATTCATTTAGAAGTAAGCACCTCCTTATATTGGGCTAGTAAAACATCCTCTTTTTGGGCTAGTAAAACATCCTCTTACTTTTTTTTTTTATATAAATTATTATTATTTGGAAGTTTGAGCTCAGTCACCGATTTGATGAGTGAAAATATTAATAGGAGCGAGAGACCATTAAATCTATGGTTCAAAAACGATAAGAATAAGAGAGGAAGCGAGGATTGAGAACGAAAGCTTTATCTGTAGATAAAAGATTTGATGACTTATAATTGGAGGTGAATTTACATATTTGGTTTTGGTATTTAAAAATAATAATAAAATAATAATAAATGAATAAATGCAAATAATAACGAATATGAGAAAACACAAAAAGTTCTGTTTGGACTGCAATATATAAAAATGAAACAATCAAAGCCCCCCGGTCCAATTCAGTCCGGTTCAGTCCAAGATCAAAACTTCCTTCTTTGCGTAAAACAATTCACTCTCTCTCTCTCGGTGAGTCGTACATATATATATATTTTTTGGTACATAAATCTGCTCATATATGTTTGATGATTTGTGCGACTACATATGTGCTATGTAAATTAGGGTTTTTCTTATTCATACATGAGACCCATAATCAATCTTTCATTTTGTTGAATTTGCCAGGTTTATTATGAAACTACGAAGAAAAGCTTCTCAGTTAGTCCTTGGGATTTGATTATCGAATCAAGGTACGTTTTTTTTAATTGCCCATGATTTTTTTATCTGATTTTAGCAATGTAATGTTGTTTATGTTCTTTATGTTGTTTGGATACTAAAATAATTTTGTAATTAGGGTTTTGTTCGTTTATGTTGATGGTATATTGAATTACATATTTGCTCTGTAAATTAGGCTTTTGCTTCTTTAACCTCAAGAATCATAATGAGATTTCCATTTTGTTGAACTTCACAAGTTCAGTTTTCAAAGATTTTATGGGGGATATCGAATTAAGGTTCATATTTTCAAATTCCCATGATTGTTTTTCGGACTTTAGCAATGTTATTATTTTCTTTCTCTTTACAGTGTTTTAGATAATAAAGTACTTAGTGTAATTAAGGGTTTGTTCAAATATGTTGATGATATAACTAATTACATATCATCATCGTCATCATCCAACCCTTGAAAATTCCAATAAATTGAGGTATACTAAATGGAACAAAATAAGACATTGCGTCGAGTTCGTCCAACATCGTAATACACATTTCTTTTTTGTAACACTTGTATCCATGTAGTAAGAGATCTACCTTTGCCTTTCCTGTCCGTTCTCACTCCAATATTCTTGCACTTTCTAACTTATGCACTCACTGATCTTCTTTTTATATATCTAACTATTTTAAACGGTTTTCTCTTATCTTATTTTCAATAGTGGTACTCCTAACCTAACAGGTCATGCATGTACATGTAGCATAATTCATTTCTATTAATATTTTCCCAAATGGGATGTAGCAATGTTTTGCCAAAATCCAAAACCAGTATCTTAATATTCTAGTTCTAATACCATGTTAATTCCTAATCTTAATAATACCTCAAGTTTCCAGCAGAAGTAACCTTTTGTTAGTTTTATATTCTCTAAACATGTTTTTCTCCATTCTTCTAAATTAAGTATTCCATATGTAGGTGGATCGAAGGTACAACCATTATTGTGAACAAATGCAAATGGTGGTAAACTCGTTCGACCTCGTGATGGGGTTCGGATCGGCTGTCCCGTACACCGCCCTTGCGCAAAAGGCCATGTCACGACACTTCCGATGCCTCAAGGATGCCATCAGGGCTCAACTGAAGAACAGTTGTGAACTATTGGGAGAGAAAGACGCGGGCACCTCAGGGGTGTCAAAAGGGGAGACCCCGAGGCTCAAATTGTTAGAGCAAAGCTTTAGGCAACAAAGGGCCTTTCACCAAATGGGGATGATGGAACAAGAGGCTTGGCGACCCCAACGGGGGTTGCCTGAACGCTCCGTCAATATTTTGAGGGCTTGGCTTTTTGAGCACTTCTTACACCCGTACGTTTTCATCTCTCCCCTTGTGGTAATTTATTAGCTTTTATACAAGTTAGATTTGTTTCATCATATCAATTAAGAAATCATAGGTTAGATAAATTCTCCGATAAAAAAAAGGGTTAAAACCCTCATTTAACACCCTTAATTAGGGTTTGCATTTACGAGCATTTCTTACGTCTATGCACTTTGCCTCTCTTTATACTAATTGAATGCTCCCTCCGGTCAAAATAAAAAATTACTAAATAAGTATTCCTTTCACGATTCCAATACAAAAATTAGCAAATTACCAAAATTGCCCTTATATCAGTAAGGGAGAGAGTTAAAGTATTTTGACTAAAGAGAATGAGAGTTAGTTGATTTCATTAGTGGCATGCTTTAGTCCATTTATATTTACTAATCACTATCTCAATTAAAGTGTCTAAGTCTAAACAAACACTTAAAAAAGAACAGAAGAATTAGACATTTAAAAAAGAACAGGGGAAGTAATTCTTGATTAATCTAAATTAATTGAATCACACTAATCAAAGATTCAATATATATGATAGACAATGATTGAAATAAACATATTTATTGCTTGAGGATGAAGCTTTGTACTTTGACCATGAAGTAAATACATTTAATATTTTTTTCTAGAAGTATTATAAATGATGTACTGGTAACAATTAGATATCTCATAATTGTTGTCACTTTCCAAGTAGGTAAATACTTAGCATGAAAACTCTTGTTGAATATCGTATAGTTTATCTATCAATTTTGTCAGTTGGTGTCATATCTATTAACGGTTGGTAATATTAACAACTTGCTCTCCCCATAATATTCAACTACAAGGATGTTAGCTAACATGTTGTGGTCATTTCATTTAACTCGTACGTGCCTTAGTAACTCATGAAGTGACACTTAGGATTATGTTCATTAATTTTGTGTATCAATGAAGAGTTCGAGTATCCTAGAATTGCTATTATGGTGAAGTAATAGAGTCATTAAATTCTAGTTTTTTTTCTCCTCTTATCTCTCTTATTAAATCAATTTTCTCTCTCTATCTTACTTTTCTTGTAAACCGTAGTTATGTTTTATCCTACCAAAATTAAATATACAAAATGTTTCTCTCATGTTGAAATATTTAACACCAAATTAATTCATTTTAAAATGCGCCGTCTTCTCGACTTTTGACAATTCATGTTAAAATACACACCAAACTAATTAAATACTACTCCTTTTATTCTAAAATAATGTATTATATAGAGTAAGAAATAAGTATATAAAGTAAAATATTTACTTAGTTTTGGAAAATATTTTTTATGAGATAAAGGATGAGAGAGAAGATTTTGTAATTTCAATTTGGAAGGATAATAGGGAAAGTGGGATGAGAGATTGAGTAAAAATATATTTGTTAGTAGAATTAGAGGAAAGTACAAAGATTTAAAGTTAGGATTTAATGACTCTGTGACTCCATTGTAATAGCAACTCTAGGAAAGTTGAACCTCCTTTTGAAATAGAATTTGTAAATATTTTCCTAAATTTATGGCCAAAGGCATAATTTTTTAAAAATGATGAGGTGGTTTATATGTATATATGAAATTCACATGGCTTGTTTATTTTTTCTTGTCAAAATTTTGTAGCCCAAAGGTTATTGTGAACGTCATTGATGTTGTCTAGGCACCTAAAAAGCTGTTTTTCTTTTATTTTTTTGTGTTTTTCTACAAAAACTGGATAAAGCTTCCCATTTCTTTATTGCTACTTTTTTTTCTCCCGATCCATAGCCAACCCCCTGCATAAATTCCAACCTCACACTATTACTCAACGTAGAAACGACCTTTTTTTCTCCCCAGTCTCCATAAATTATATTAAAAATAAATACAATCTGTTAAAACAAGAGAATATTGGTTTAGAGGATTGGTAAATCACTCCCTAGCTATGAATAGAGAATTTTTTATATAAGGTTCCAAATGTTAGAGATCTATGGAAATAAATTCTTCTGTGTAGATTTTTCATTATAAAAATAAAAAACATGAGCAAAACTTTTTTAAAATTATTTTCTATTTCGATCATGAAAAATTAAAAGTTTTAATCACATGCACTAGGTATAGCTCATGCATGTAAATTTTCTTGGATTTTTATGACCGTTGTGCCGGCACATGGTATAATATTTACCAATTTTGAACAAAATAAGTCGTGCAATGCTGACAACTAACAATTTCCTTGGGGTCACACATCCTTGTCATACTACAGCAAAAGTAAACTTAGATAGGAGTTCCAACCAAACTTGACGTGCATACTATTTTAAAATCTTCATATGCTAAATATATTCACGATATTATTTACATAATGCATCTCGAGCGCTGACTTAATCGATTTAGGAATTGAGTGTCTGTTCCCCACTGTGGTAGCTCTGCCAGCGTTAATCTATCATTCACGGTAGCCTGTGCACAAACAAAAGGAATGCTACAACCACCCACGTAAGAACATACATCCTCACCCCACACTTTCGGATGGGTTTGATACCATTTGTAATGATTTGTATTTCTATATGCTATAATATTACTTGTTTTGGACAAAGTTATGGATAGAATCTTCAAACTTTGCATAGCTATGAGTCAATAGAACAGACACATATAAGTACTATCTAAACGGAGTATCAAGCATAGAATCCAGTAATGGAAAATGATGAGGCAACCCTCTGACCTCTATCTAAGAACATTACTCGCTGACGTAGCACATGAACTTGCTATTTTAGGTCGTAACGTATTTCGATTATTAAAATAAATTTTTACAAATAGTATGAGCGAGAATTTTTGGTATACTTTTGGGTTTTGAATCCAGTACAGAGCAGAGTCATTCGGCAAGCATTGCAGAGTCCTTATGAACCGTTTGATAAAACACCAACAACGCAGATTAAAACAGTTGCTCCAGCATATAAAATTGAAATGAAAAAACATTTTGATTTTTTTTTTCTTTTTTAATCCAACGGAACCAATTGCATACCTTTTGATTCTTCCAGCACTATTCATCCAACAACAGACGGTAGGGTAGAGAAAAGAGTCCGTGCAGTGATCTTCATAACTTTAGCAGCTATTTCTGCAGCCTTTTTATCTCTCTCTCTCTCTGTCTCTCTCTCCCCCCTTATTTCTCTCTGTGGCGTGGCTACTCGCTAGCACTCTTTTACACTATTATTAGGCCGATGCGTCCTATTCGGCCTGCTATGTTTCTTTTTCTGGGCCAACTGATAGAAGTCCATTTGTACACGTCATAGCCCAATTAATAAAAAGGTAGTCACATAACAAAATTGAGCGGAACAGAGCTTGTAATTGCAAAAGATAATTTAGTTAAATCTTATAAACTTTAAAAAACATTTTAACATTTTAATTATAAGTGACAAAGTTCTCTTTATTGCTTATGGTAATTTTTTCTTGCAAGTAACAGTTACCTAATGAACTATATTGGAAGATTTACTTTTTTTTTTGTTTGAAATAAAGACATTTTACTTATTACTTCTACAATTATCAACCTTTTAAATTTTTTATCTTCCATACACACTTGAATTGTACGAGTTAATAAAGTAAACTAAAAAGAAAACTTTGTTTTTGAAAATATTTATTTGATATCTTATTTTTTAGTATAAAATTCATTTCATTTCAAATTATAAGCAATCAGATAAAAAGTCTCCTTCATAGATTCGTGGAAAATCCTAGTCAAGATAACACATTTTTATTATCTTAACTCATCTCATTTGCTTTTATTATTTAATTATTATTATTATTATTATTATAAATATGTAAAGCCTGCAAAGCTTGACTTTGGCCCCCATCCACATGGCCCACAAAAACGTGTCCTAACATGGGGTATGCGGACCTGCAGAGCTGATCAATCTCAACAGCTTCAAATATTAGCGAGAATTAGATTAAAGTCAATTACAGATATTAGACCACTAAAATTAACCCTAATAGGTCGGTCTAGTGATCGAATGATCGGTACTTATGATTTCAGGTATGAGATGGAGAATTTAATTCACATGTATCGCACTTAGAGCCACACCCCTTAACTTGCTAGGCTGAACCCTGATCCGTGTTGAGAATTCTTGTAGGTTCAAGACACTGAACCATATAAACTAATTGGACGGCGCATGCCAACGGAAACCACATATTTAAAAAAAAAAATAAATAAATCACTAAAATTTTGGATTGGAATTTTAAATTTGAAATTTTTTTAATCTTAACAGTTAATTTTAATTCAATTGATTATTGTTTGCCTTTTTTACCCGACACAGAGTTTGTAGTTCTTGAGTTGTTTATCTCAAAGCATATGCTCTTACTTTATTTCTTTCTCCATCTGTTCGTACACTAAGATAAGGTTTACTTAATTAAAAATATGTGGTGTGGTTTACGTAAAAGGAGACCATATGTGATATACGAAGACTTTGTCGAGGTTGACTGGGAAAGTATGGTCTTTCTCTTTACTTAATTTCAAAATTATCGAAAATGCTAAGCTTTCTAACACGAAACTTCTAAATTTACGATTTTTTTTTTTATAATTTCAACCAATTTATTATGTCCCATTTTAGTTTATATATATATCAACCCATAAATCTTTCGTATTTTAGTTAAGATCACATCAAATGTAATTACAAGTATGTTTTCGGGTTTGATTTTTATACATGACCCAAACTCTGAGATTGAGTGAGAAGATATATTTTTTTAGCATAAACCTTATACTTTTTTCAAAAAAATAAATTGTACATTGTGCCTTTCAACTTTGATTGCAATGGAATATATCTTAAAGTAGACATTAGTCTACATTCCTAGGATTAACATGGCATTATAGGTCAAATCCAACTTCAAAACTAAGTCTTCGCAAAAGTGTTGGATGATTATAATAGGTAAACTTCTTTAAAATATGTGTTTGACAATGTATATAATTTTCTAGTAGAAGCCTCTGCACATGGAGAAGAAATTTAGCTCACAAAGTCAAACCGTGATTATTGGAAAGGAAAAACTACAAGTTTCCGAGAAATAATGATAAAGTGGATTATATTGGAAAATTCTGTGCAAAAAGTCCTCCAAGTTATTGGCCCTCGAATAAAATTCCAACTCAAACTAAGTTTTTCTGCAATGATTTGAACCGTTTAACATTTTTTTTTTTTTCACATTTCGTGATATCATCGTAACATAAATGTAAGAGAAACAACCATCCCTAAACAAAAAGAAAAAGAGTTGTGACAAATAGAAAAATGTTCGTTCATTATGGTTAGGGTTCTTGTTGGGTTTTGATATCCACCCCATCAAACATTAATTTGTAGAAAATTTTGATATCCGCATCATATTTTGTTTTTCTTAATTTTGTTACAATGGTATTTTTTTTTTTATTTTTTTTTTCATAGACAAGTAAATTATGGGATTATTTATAGTAAGCAAAATTTATTACTTTCCAACGATTAAGAACCATACCCAAACATGTTATAGTTTATTTTAGGTAAATTTCATACATATCGAAGGCTGTCAAAATATCGAGGTAGATATTGGAAGTGCGAGAGTTGTATCCTTCGAGCATAGCAGTAAGTTCATACCCAAATTATTTGTCAAAATAACACATGAATAAATGCAAAAGTGCAACAATTTAATGGCGCAAAAGTGTATGGAGAATTGTACGTAGCAGATAAGAAGTCATGTGACAATTCCCTCTTTGTTTGAAAAAATAAAGGTAAGCCAGGCTTTTTTGACGTTGCTTCTTGTGTCGCTGTAAAAGTCAATTGTTACTAAGTGCATGAACTTAATCAACTCTTGCTACGGAAAATAAATTATATATATATAATACAAAAGAGTGTTATTCATATATTAATATAAAAATACGTAAACACTACTCAAACAAATGAATTAAAAATTATTATATGAAATTTGAAACTAATTAGAAAAATTAATATCATTTTTCAAAATTTCAAACCAATTTATTATAAGGCCCATATTGATTTTCTTAAACATGTGTGATCCTAATTGTATTTTGTATTAATGCAAAGAAATTTTTTTCTTGTATTTGAAGTCGGATCCCTACCGTTAAATTTAATCCATCCATAATTGTATTAAGGCAAGAAAACTTTTTCTTTTATTGAAGTTGGGTCCCTATCTAAAAATAATAAACTTAGCCTATCCATATTTGATAGTATTGTTTTGACCTTTTACATAAATTGCGAATTTTTTTATTGAGGAAATTAAAGCATTAAATCGATTATTTGTTTTATTAATATGCCCTGGTGTAATTCTTAATAGAATGTGCAGGACATATTGAAAAAATAGTTATTTGTAGTAATTTTAAATAAAAAAATTATGATAAGTTGGGAGATACCAAAAAAAATTAAAAGTAACCTACCAAATGGGGATGAAGGGAATACACTCGTTAGAATAAAAAATAAAAAATCATGCACTGAAATCTCCAAAGTGCCCTCACTTTCATTAATTAATACCCCTATTTGAAATAGCCAATTTAGGTCAACGAGGATTACGGTGTTGGTAAAAATCGATTATTTTATTTTGAGATTATAGGTTTGATTTTTGCCGATGACAATCTCTACTGGTGGATACTGGTGGATGATATGTAAGTATCGCTGTAAGTCTTTAAAGAATTCCTGACATGTCCAATATGAGATGGGATAATCTCTTTTATTCCTGAATTTTTAGTGACCGCAACTAGCGAATTTAGTTTAAGGGTAAACGATATCTCAAAATTTGGCCATAATGTCACGATTTCCAATTTTAATTGAGAGGTTCTAATGCATTACTGAACATGCTACAGTTACTTATATGTAGATCGTATTGGCATTTCTAGTGTAAAATTAATGAGTATATAATAATATGAGAAATACTTTCTTATTTAAATGCACCGATTAAAATTTACACCCTTGGTTTTTTATAATTTGTTAGCAATATCCTTAATTTCTTCCACAATTCAAATATTATAATAATTAATTAGCAAAAATTTTGCATCTTATAATGGTCACTCTGTTACATAGACTTGCAACTTTTGGTCTACTTTCGGCTTCTAGCTTTATTCTTCTGCATATTAATATAAAAATTTAATACTATATAGGAGAAAAGCATGCGCCTTGTTTGGAAGGGTTTGTAGGTATCAAATAGATAAGATGAGATTGTAAATATATTTTTTTTAACTCTAATATAACTTGGATGTATTTACTATAAAAACTAGTATATATATATATCCAAAATGGAATCAAGAAAATAACAAATGATATTTTATTTTCATCAATAGGATCAAGTCTACCCACTGATTTAATTAATTTACACATGTATTTTAGTTCTTTGTTTGACAATATCGAATTGAACTGCAATATTTGTAATTTCTATAAAGTTTCTATCTTTCTTATTTAATTTACATGAAAATACAATAAATAAATAGTTATTCCATATAATCCATCTTATTCTGAACCGACAATAATTTTTTGGTTACTGTACAAGTTCCTAAAATTAAACATTTGATTACATTAACGTTCGTGTATGTGCATTTATTGATACTATAAAAATGAAAACCAAATAAATGGATAAGGCTAGAAGATAAGCCTACAGTAGGTTATAATTAGATAACAACGTTAGACTCGCCCAGCTAGCACATGGTTAACATTTGCTCCTATAAACTGAAGGGGGAAGTGGAGACACAACTCACTCTAATTTTCAAATTTTCGTTAAATTTTATGTGTAAAACTTAATGTTTTTTTTTAAATCCACTATGTGGCCCTGGAAAAAGAAATGGTTAGTCATATATATATATATGTAGAAAGAAAGAAAAGACTAGGCACCTTGTAAATTTTTTTTGTGTCCGCTACTGAAATTACTCCGATTACATATATTATTTTTACTCTTAGCTTGCGAGAGTTAATCCTCACACCTCACCCGGATAACTTCATTTCTCAAATTTATTTTATTTTTTTAATCATCAGCAGGACTCAATGTTGTAGATAATTTTGTATTTTATCGTTTGTACATGTCTGTATCAACTTCCACACCATCTTTTAACAACGACAGTTTGTTGCAAAATATATACAAGTAACAATAGTTCTAACTTCTAATAGACAATGGATCTATCATCTATTTACAATAGAAGTAATTAATAATTTAATTTTTATACGTAACCTTCACAAAAAGTATGTATATAATTTAAACTGACACAAAAAAGGACCAAATTGTAATTTTGCATATTTAGATTTAACATTTATGTACAAATATTACTCATTTTGTCATAAGTAATTGTCCAGTTTGACTTGACATTTAGTTTTAGACAATATTAAAAATATTTTTACATCACGGCATATTTATATAAATTACTAAATGTGGCTTAAAAAGGTAAATTGTTGTATTTTATATTTAGTAATTATGATGACTAATAATAC
>MKEJ01080061.1:0-12808 GCA_001753735.1 Embelia ribes | reverse complement strand
GCAAGTACATCTCCGACCTCAAAGAGAAGATGGTTAAGCCCCAATGTTTTACTCAAGTTGAGTGGAACAAGTTTCTCACTTATTGGCTGACCCCCGATGTCATTGTCGAGTCTCAACAGAATTCAACAAATCAACATTGAGGGGACAAGGTGAATTGGCATATGATTAGAGTATAAAATTGTATAAAATTACATCATTAACTTTGATAAATAACATCCTATATTTGACATTTGACACATATTATTCGTTTTGTTTCGATATTATAATTTTCTGTATGAATTTTAGAAAATCGATATCAAATTGAGCAGGATCGTTGTTTTGAGGATTTGTTGAAGGTTCGCAACTGGAATGCTTCGGATATTGAAATCCGAAGACAAAAAGGATTAACAAAGCGGCACAATTAGAAGAAGCATGAAACAGAACTTGATGTTCTGTATTCATATACTTTGATCAAACCAACTATAGGATTGATCGATCAAATAGCCGGAATCCAACTTTGTTTAAGGTCTAACAATTCTTGTGTGTTCCTTTAAAAATTCTAACCAAACTACTCAACCTTGACCCTAATCCTAATCCATTCTTGCCAATTCCCTAGCTAGTGAAAATTAGTCATTGTGAGCTTGTATGATAATGAAAAGTTGGAAAGTTTAGCCACTCAAACACTCCATCTTAATCTAGCAAAATCTTTACCAACCAAGCCTTAACCTTAGTACTTTTTGGCCTAAAAAAGTTGTTTCATATGTAATTAATATGTATATATGAAGAGTTGATGTATTATAGAAGGTATGACACTCAAACTTCAAGACTTGGGAAGGATTTTTGGTCTTCTTCTTCTTCACCTTTTTTTACTCTTCTTCTTCTTCTTCTTCTTCTTTAGCTCTAGCTTCTTTCTAAAATCTTCTTGTTCTTCATTTTATTCTTACTTTTTCTTGCTTGGAAGATCAAGAGGGGTTTGGAGCATTTTGGTATTACTTTGTTGTAGCAAATCCAAGCCCAAAATTGTAATACCTTTCTTGCTAAAGGTTGTAAGTATTGTTAACTCTTAATCTCACTTAATTGTTAAAGTTTTTATTATAATTATTTCTCATATTATTTTCAAGTTCTATCATAGTTGTTTAAATTTTAAGTTTAGTTGTGTTTATATAAACTTCAAGCTTTGTTATAACTATTGAGTAGATTAGTAGTAATTGTAGTATAATTATTGTTTTAGATACATTAATCACCATGTTTACATTTTCATGCCTTACATTTCAAGTTGATAGATTGTTTTTGGTATGGTAGGCTAGTCGTATTCTTACTTCGGGAAAGAAAATAGGTTAATGGAACCCCCGAATACCCTAATTGACAAGATTGATTTTCATAAATCTTAATCAAAAAAATTGAATTTGTTTTGAAAATTTAGAGTTTTTGAACTTGTTGGACATAAATTAGAAATCACTTAGGCGTAGTTATGGAGCTTGACATGCTCCCGATAGCACACTAGATTGAGATAAGCCATAAAATATACGGTTGTGATTCCTTACCAAATTTAACCGGATACTCATCATATAGGGTAATCCAGAGCGAAAATTAACCTATCGAATATCCCGACATAGGCAAGACTTTAATAATTGTTATTTTTGTTACTTCTAATTTAATCACGTTTTAGTTGTTATCTCTTGTTCAAATTGCAATTTAGGTGCAATCACAAAATTGCTCTTGTAATGGGAATCCAAGGAGAAATTAGGAGTATGTATAAAATAGTTAAACTTTGATTGAAAATGAATTCTACAATTTGAGTGATTCGATTTGATTGTTCTTAGAATTTCTGATACGCTTAGGAGTCCTCAAGAGATTCTGTACTTGGGTTTATTTCCAAGAAAACTATGGTATTCCTTAGTGCACTTGATAAGTAAAAATATGCACGGTTAAGGTCCAGTTAGCATGGTGGGTCGATTTCCACTAAGATTTACTCGCAGTGGCTGATAATTTTATTAAGCCTATTAATTTGTTTTTTTTATGAACTTGTTATGTATTATGGTTGTTTATTTAATTGCTTTAATTTATAAAAGCGGATGACGATAAGGATGCCAGGTCGATGCCAACCTTCAGATACACACACAACAAGGATCATGATAGTGTGACATTTGTCAACCAGAAGTCCCACACTATAAATGTAAGCATATATAAATGTAAATGTATATATTGAAGATTAATACTTATTTTATTTTTATTAATTATTTTCACTAATAATGTAGGAAACGTACGTGGCACTGGAGGCGGAGAGGTCCCAACCTCTTCCCGGTATATATGAACCTCGGACTGTCAACCAGGATCAAATTTTTTATGATGCGGTCGATGGTCCGAACCATGATAGGTTCTATGAACTAAGGACAAAGTCTGAGATATTCTATGGCTCCTCTGCGGCATCAAGCTCGACGGTCTAGTCTTATGCCACCCAGGGAGACCTCTGGCAGAAGTACAAGACCCAGCAATAGACCATTGAGAAGATGGAGCAGGAGATTGAGGAAATTCGTTTACGCAATAAAGAGGATGTGTGGGTATGGTCCCAACTGTAGGATTAGCTACTGAGTTAAGACAGTATAATGGCTTTACTGTAGTCAATAGTCCATTTCTTAGGCGATAAATTTGGATTAACAATACCCACGCATCCTGGTTCAGCCCTACCATTGGTCCCCCCGGATGATTTGTGAATTTATTTATTTTTAATTTGAATTTTGTAATTTTTTATTTTTAAAATTTTGTAATAATATATTATTAAAAAATAGAAAATCCACAAAAATTTATTTGTGGGTTCTATTTTTTTAATACTTCTTAATTGTTTTGGCGATGGAAATAGCGACGATATAATTACTTTTTTATTATTTCAATATTTTTGCGATGGAAATAGCGACGGATGAAATAAAATAATATATATTTTTTATTTTTGTAATTATTTTGCGATGGTAATAGAAACGGATTAAATAAAATAATATGTATATTTTAATTAATTTGCGACGGAATGTGAAATGGACTAATTAAAATAATATATTTTTTATCATTTTTAATTATTTTGAGGTGGAAATTGTGACGGCTTTATTAAAATAATATATTTTTTAATTTTTATTAATTGTTTTGCACTGGATATAATGGTGGATTAATTAAAATAAGATATATTTTTTATTTTTATAAATTGGTTTGTAACCGATATTGCGACAGTTATATTAAATTAAATTGTTTTCAACTTTTTTATTTTTTGGCGATGGAAATACTGACAGATTTATTAAAATAATATATATTTTTAATTTTTTATAATTATTGTGCAATGGATTAGTAAAGTAATGTTTTTTAATTATTTTTATTTAATTTGTGATGAAAATTGCAACGATTTAGTTAACATAATATTTTTTAATTTTATTTTTTTATTTTATTTGCGTCGGTGTTTGAAATAGATATTTATACTATTTTTAATAAAAATAATTAAATTTAATTTTGTAATTTGGTCACCACCAATAATTTCCCACAGCATTCAGCCCCTCTAGTAACATCGTACGACATTCAACCCCTAAATTTTAATTCTTAACAACGTGAATGTTACAATTATAATTATATTTTGATATACGTACGTACAATTTTGTGACAAAAAAAGTGACAACATTTTGACTAACTACATTCATTTTTAAGCATTAAACACATGATTAATGATGTTGCTAAACCTATGTGCTGCCTAAATGGGGCCGTTCGAAGAAAGCTTAATGGTTGATATATATGATTAATTGACACGGTGACTCTATTTAGCGTGCTATTAGTGGAAGATTAATTAATGTATGTGTTGACAATTAAACAACAATTTTGAAATAATTAGCTTCTTTTTGCTGATTGGGTTGGTTTGTGTTATATATTTTTGTGACGCCTCGTGTACGCAATTACTTTTTAAAATAAAAAAAGTTATGAAAACATGGAGCGGTATATATTAAGCACTAAAAAAGTTAAAACTGTTGGGATACAAGTGCTGAGAAGCTAAAAGTCATTTACACATTAAAATGATAAAAACGAGCTATCCTTTTCAATAAATTATTTGACATTATTGTATACGTATATATAGTGGACTCTATCCAATGCTTGCACGGGTCGTACGTAGCACGAGTAAAAAAAACCCACAAAAATTAAAATGAAGTAGAAAACGATTACTGCCCGACTTTCTTGTCGCAAATAAAGAGAAAGAAAATAAAATAAAATATAAAAAATAACATGAGAAGAAAAGAATTACGCGACAAAATAACTGCTTAATAGAGGGATACAAATAATAATTTTATTGCATCCCCACACCGCGCTGGTACAAAAATAACAAAAATCATAAATATTTTTTTGTTCCAAAATACACTTTGCTCTTATAAGGTTTCTATAAATTTCAGAATATCTCTTAAGGATTTTTAAATTACACAATCCCAAGAGTTTTATATGTTTATTATATTTTATCCCAAAATTTAGAAGAACATTAATAGTCAGTTTAAATTTCATAAAAAATAAAATAAAATTACAGACGAGTCTAATTATTGGGATTTTAAGGCTTATAATGATGACGAAGTAACATACATAATTACAAAACAACCCTTAACTAGCACCCATTTTATATATTTTTATATTTGATAAAAATGGAACTTATTATTGTATGTATAATAAATATTTTCCTTGAAATAGGATGATTTTTAACTAACTTTCCCGGTTATGAGCTTCAAAATAAAAACAACAAGGCAAAAAAATCAAGGGTAATATGGTTTAATTTGAAAGAAAATGTAATTTCAAATATCTGCAGAGGTATTTTGAGATATTCATAAACCTCAATGGGGCAAAATGTAATATAGCCATACTATTATCCTTTACTAGACTTAAATAAAAGTGCATGCGGCAAGAAAATGAAATTAAATACTATAAATAGTTATTGACACCTGTCACTTGCTCATCGCTCGGGCATAGGGAGTTAAAAATGCCTAACATTATTTAAAAATATATAAGACTGAAAAATAATTTTATAGCTATAAAAATAAAAATTTTAAATAAAATTATAAAATAATTTCCAAATTTTTAATTATAAAATTTTGTTTTTATTACCAGAAATACATGACTGAGTTAGAAACCAATCTTCCCAACTTTGTCACGTCTTTCTTTTGTCATCATTAATTAATATAATTTTTCATGCTCGAACAGCCGCGTCCACCAAATATTCTATGATACATTTAATGCAAAACCACGGCCATCCATTGAAAATTAAAGCAAAGTAGCTTTAAATTTTATTTTCTGAAATAAAAAGGGTGAAATTGTTATGAGAAACAAAAATATAGAATGAATTCTTAAAAATACAAAAAAATTAAAAATATTGATATTATTATTAATTAAATATATAATATATAAATTTATAGTAGTATTGATAATATATATAAACAAAATTGTTTGTAACATTGAAATAGGTTATATATTTTCAAGGGAAATATTTTTACTGATATATAAATAATATTTTTAGCATACAAAAATAACTAAAATTTAATTATTTTATTTATTTTTGTGAGTTTTTTAATATTACAAAAATTATTTGGAATCGAGTTTTTTTTACAAGTTTCGGAAATGCAGAATTTTCATTTGGAATCGGTTTCCGGAAGAAGCAAGTTCTTTAAACAAAAAGAAAATGTATATATTGTATAAAATAAAATAAAATAAAATAATCTTTTGGATATTTATGTATAGGACAAATGTTCTTTTGGATATTTATGTACAGAAAATTACTTTTTTTTTTCTTTTTATAATCATGTACAGAAAATTACTCTTAGTATCATATACCAAGGCACTATCATTGACGGATGTTACTTTAGATTTGCTCCAAATGAATAGCTATTGATACGAATTGAGAAAAAAAAACTACAAAATACTTCACAATTTATGTATGTGAATTTTTTAAGATCTATATCCCACTTATAAAAATCTCAAAATCAAAACTAGTAAACATTGGCTGCAATTTTTAAGCTTCTTTATTTTTAATTGCCGGGTAGGTTTATTCATTTTGCAATTAAAACAAATCTATTAAGCATCCAAATTTAAACCCTACTCAGAAAATCTCTTTAATTTAAACAAAAAATAGCAATAATCATAAAAGAAAATATATTATCAAAAGACTCGATATTCAAGGGCTTCTTTCATTGATCATTGACAAAGTCATCGATGTACATATCTAGGAGAAACAAAACCAAAAATACAAAATTGTTTTCCATTCGGAAAAACAAAACTAAAATTCCAAAAAAACTAAAAATACAAAATTGTTTTCCATGGGAAGAAATTAAACTCAGACAAGATCATCGCCGTTGATCTGCATCTTGGGTGTAGCAATCATGGTAGGCATATTTTCTCCGGCCATAATTACTAGAAGCTTCGGCTCGAGGGCAATTTCGGTATTTGACTTTGGCTTCGTCGGATCCTTATCACCATCATTAGAAGAATCATTTTTTCTAAAAGAGCAAACTAAAATGATTAATGCAAAGGTGATTAGGCCTAGCATTAGAAATAAGCCAATAAACATGTATAGCATTGGAGAATTAGATCTCCATTGACCGCTTGATGGCCTCATCTCTCTCTGTATCTCTCTTGTTTCTCTCTCTATATATTATCTCTAATTGCAAATGTAACAAGGAGAGGGTTGGTTCCTCATTTTATAGTCATAGTTAGTGTTTTAAGTAGGGTGTTAATTATGTTAATGATCCCCATGGTTACCAACTATTCTATTTGGTCCTCATAAATTCATTTGGAACACCAATAGTCCCTATACGGATTTAGCCACATATTTTAAGTATGTAGGATTTATGCGTATAAGTAGGTAGACACTATCTGCAAATTACCTATTAAAATGTAGCACGTTGGATTTTTGTGAGAGTCAATATAAATTTTTAAATAGTATAGGTCCACAAAAATTCTGTGTGGCGCATTCTGAATGACAGTATGTAAAAAAATCTTATATAATCATATGTATAAAATCTCAAGAAGAAAAGTGATGTACTTTTGTTCCTTACATGGTTTTTACTACTAAAATTAAGAACCTTAATTGCTTAAATAAAGAGAACTAATTAGTTCTTTTGTGTTTTTTTTTTTTTATGATCACAAAATACTAACTTACCCTAATTGAATTATAAATTGGTCACGTGTTAAGTTTTTCACCATTTAAATTTCATGATAACTTATGCCATCATGGGGACCACTAATGCCATATTCAAAAGTTGAGGACCATGAATATTAAAATTGAAGCTATGGAGACCGAATAGAGTTTTTTTTAAACTATGGGGGAGTATTTAATTATGTGATTACACCTGAACTAAGACTTGTGTACTTTCACCAAGGTACCCCGTACTTTATATACATAACATTTTGGTCCCTCGCTTTTCATTGTTTTCCACTTGAAAATATATAAATTAAATCAGAATGACTTGGGCAGGATGACTATTCGCCATGGGTCCATCGCAATTGCAATTTGATATAAATATTTGTTAACGTAATATGGTTATAACATTAAAAAGCTGAAAATTTTCACCATAGTTGCTAATGTTAACCTTTAATACCTCTCTATTGGCCCTCGTTTCGGGATTGAAGCACTTAAATTCAATATGGACTTTGGCCCTCATTTCGTGATTGAAGCACTTAAATCGAATATAGACTTTTCCGATCTGTTGCAACGTGCCATGTTTTAAATATCAAGATGCCATTTAAAAAACAAAAAAAAAATTAATTAAGTGTTTTAATTCAAATTTAAGGGGCAAAGGCGGCATTGGAAATAAAAATAAGATAAATTCTGTAATAAGCACTAATTATTGTCATGAGGTGGAAGTACCGAGATGCCACTGACTCAAAAGAAGCATTCTCGAGAATTTTCAAAATGCCAACTAAATTTAATTTTGAATTAAAGTACCAAATTCAAAATTTGCAAAACTTGCTGGGAGATGGCTAATGAACAGAGATCATCTGGCACATATAAATATAAAATTTATAGAAATGGCTTAAGTTGTATAAAAAAAATTATATTGTATATTTAATATCAAAATTACAAAAAAAAATAACATTATTAATTTTAGCCCAAAAAAATTACGAGGGTGGTTATACTCTTCTTAGCAAATTAATAGGTCGTTCCCAACAAATGACAAACAATTTTGAAGTTTATAATATTTTATAACTTAACTAAATACTCTTCATTAAGGGGTTGATAGAAGTGATAGGAAATATAGTAAGAATAACATTGATAAAATTGAAAAAAATAATAAGCATATTCATGATTTTCTACAATAACATTTAAAATGAAATAAAAATATTTTGAAAAGGGAATGATTAATTAAATTTGGTGGACGCGGAGAGTCGAGTATGAAAACGTATTAATGATGACAAAATAAGAAAGATTTGGGCAAAGTTTTAAGCACTGAGTGATGAGTCACATACAGTGGGTTTCAATAATTGTAATTCTATTTAAATTCAGTTTCTTGTTATACACACATCTTTATATAAAAGCCTAGTTAAAGATATTGGACTTGTTAATTTGGTGCAATTACCATAATTACGTTAATATTTTTTATTTTAAAGCAAAAAAATGTATAGGGTTTGCTTACACCAATTAAAATATACTTTTTTTTCATTATTCCAAATACAAATAGATTTTTTTTTTTTTTTTAACTTTATACCAAGCACACCTATATAATACTTAAAAACAATATTTAAAAATATAATTTTTTATATTAAAAAAAAAAATCATTTTTAATATGCAATAAAGAGGTTGATAGTGGTGGAATATTCTCGGGCATCAATAGTTAGTAACAGTAATAGTATGAGACACTTTTGCCTCATTGATTCCAAATTTGTCATCATTAATTTTCTTTTTTCGCACTCGAACCGCCGCGTCCACAAAACATTCCATCACACATCTGCGCATAACCACAGCCGTCCATTTCGATTAAAGCAAAAGCGGCTTTAATTTTAAAAAAATAATAATAATTATACTTTGCACCTTGAGAGTTCCTATAATTTCAGAATACCCCCTGAGATTTCTGAAATTACACTAACTTATTTCAGTTTATTTGAATTGAATAGAAAAAAAGAACCCTGAAAAGTGCTCTAGCTATGAGGGCTTAAAGAAAGTCGCTTTTTAATATGAAATATGGATAGATAGGACACGAACAAAACTTAATTCTTTCAAAATAAAACACCCATGTGATCTACAAATATAAATTTAACATGGTATGCTAAATTTAAAGTTCTGTGATTGTAGTTTGAGTATAATATGTTTTAATTAAAACATAAGAGTCATTATTCAATCGTTTGATAGCTCCAAAAATTGAAAAAGAAAAAAGCCAATAAGGCATGGGGTAAAATTATATTTCCCAAAACTTGTGTGTATAGTGACTTGGAGAAAAAGTGTAATTTCAATTACTTTGGGGGTATTATGAAATTGTATAAACTCATGGTGGTGAGGCGTAACCTACCCTTAAAAATATACATGTATAAAACGGAAAAATAAATGAAGCCTCAAAACGGTTGAAAATTATCAATATACATTGTCGTAGTATTATCTTTAGACTTTAGTTGTTCAAAATCAGTATAATAAGATTTTCGGGCAAAAATTCTATAGTGGAGATTTAATGATATTAATCTCGTGTAAAAAACTACTCATCATTATTAATATTATGTTGACATATTTAATAAATATATCCAAATTTTATAGGATCGAGATGTTCAAGAACGGACCTCTGCATAATTTTAAAAAATTCATTCCATATCTTATCTAGCTGTGTAAAATATTTTGTAATGCAGCTTTATTCCCTCCTTAAATATTTTTGTAACCTTTACCCTTTTTAAAGTTTTTATTTATATAACTTTCAAAAAAATAATATACTAGGTCCGCCGTGGAGATGTCACTAGCAAAGATCTTACATCAAAACCAGGAGTAATATTTTGGTTGTGTTTTGATTGTTTGGTTTAGTTTTCAAGGAGATACTCCTATCGTCCATAAATTATAGAAATATTTTTTTTATTGGACTGTCAAAAAAATAAAAATTTATCCATTATTTTTGGACATGTAATCATTGCTAAAATTGAAGGCATTGTTACTATTGTCACTACATATTTAATTATAAAGGATATCAATAAGACAAGTTATGGTAATATGTTGGTAATTTCATATTCAAATTCAAAAAGCTTATTTTTCAATTTTTATGTAAAATTATGTACCGATCAAACTGGACCTATTATTCGTGAACAACAGAAGTAATGAGTTTCTTTAACCATCAAAACGCATTCGCCTTTTCGATTCCCAAGTTCACAAATCAAATTTTAAGCATCCAACCCTAAATTCTACTTAGAATATCTCTTCAATTTAAACCCCAAATATGAATCAAACTAAAGAAAAAATGTATAAACTAAACATTCGGATCAAGGACGTATTTGGGAAGATAATTTTATTTTGCTCTATGACTCTCTCTATTATGAAATCATATTTTTTTTTCTCTCCTCATCCCAGTTTCCCCATACACCGTAGTTGCATATTATTATACATTTGTGGCTCTCAAAAAAAGTAGCTACTCAATTAATTTCATAAAATATTTTCTACGAATGTTTGAAATTTTACATGACAATAAGTAAACTAATTACGTTTCATATATCAAATTTGTTGATTATCTTGTACTGCATAAATATTTGAGAGGAAGAGAGTAAAGACTTATTTACCCCTAAATGAATCATATGGGCCAAATAGAATTTTGGTTGAAACTGTGGGGGTTATTTCTATAATTACCTTTAAAGTAAGACTTTATCTAATTTGAAGAAGGTGCCACTTACTTTATATACATTACGTTTTGGTCCTCACATTCCATTGATTACTTACTAGAGATATTTCAACCACGTCATACCAACAGTGGAAGGACGATTTTGTCCCCATAGACACATCGAATTGCAGGAAGTCCTCTCTGTACAACTTATTTTTATTGTAAGATACGAGAATTACTGTATTTTGAAAATAAAATACTACAAACTCAGAACAACATATTACCAAAGTTTTTAAGTTAAATTAATTTTAGTAAATTGTCATTATTTCATAGTAATCTTGTTCTCAAAACACATCAATTCCTTGCAAAAATTTCTTGTATTTTACAAGAAAAAAAATTCTTGTATTGAGAGCAAATCCCAAATTGCAATCAAATACGATTCGTTTTTTTAATCATAAATTAAGTCTATGTTAAGCTTGATTGCTTCAATTGAAATTGTAGGGGTAAAGGTGATGGTAGAAGTAATTATAAGAGAAATTTGGCAATAAACACTAATGTTTGTTTTGAGATTGAAATACCAAGATGCCACTAACTTAAAAGGAAGATTCTCATGACTTTTAAATGACAATTATTTAATAATTTTGAATTATAAAGTCCAATATTCAATTTCTGCAATACTTAATTGCTACGAGATGCCAAATTGTTGATTAATCCTGAGCTTGTAAAATTATAACTGAACTACACTAAAATTGGGTTTACTGCATTATTATCTCATTTTCTTGTTTTAATTTTTTCCATTTTGTTTGTTTGTTTTTCTTTATTATTTATGTAATTTTATTGCATGATTCATAACCCATTTGGGTTTGTTTATTTGCATATTTTAAACAAATAAATCCAATCATTTTAATTTTTGTAATAAGACATAAAATAACAGATACACTTTCAATCAATTGTTTCACAATAAAATAACAAATAAAATTATTTTAAAAATTGAACGCACTCTAAATTTTAAAATAAAGAAATAGAAGCGGCAGATCGAGCACCGAAACACATTAATGATGAAAAGAAGAATGAATCTACGTGGCAAAGTTGTAAGCAACGAATGATGAGTCATATACAGTAGGTGTCAATAGTTGATTCTATTTAGTAATTGCAATCTAGACTTTTAATAAAGTCTAGTAAAGGATAATTTATATGCCTTCGAATATTCTCCACAGGAGAAATTGAATTAAGGGTTCGATTCTGATTAGTAATAGTCTTATTTTGAAGCCAAATAAAATATTGTGGTGGATTAGAATTGGGGACATTTTATAATTAAGTGGGTAACTGATGAAGGACTTGTGTTAAAAAGCATTAATTTATCAACCAACAATCCAAATGAATTCTAATAGAAAAATAAAACAAACTCGAGAAGAGGTTACTGCATGATGGAAAAGGATTGAAAATGAGAACAGAAAAACGTCGGCTAACTATATTTATTTGACAAATAGGAAAAGAGATAAATACCAAAAGAAGCGATAGATTCCGGCTTGACAAGCTTCGGTCCATTAATTTTTAAATTAACAATCGAGATTCAATATATGAATTATCGAAAAAAACTTAATAAAAAAAATTATTTAATTTTAGACGTTAATTTGAAAATCTATAGTACTGATGTGTCGATCCGATTCCAAAAATTTATTTAATTTTAGACGCAACTCGAGTACTAGTGTGTTTTTGTTGCTGGCTTCAATTAAAACCGCTTCGTGAAAACGACAAAAGTAGTAGTAAGTATTTGTTGTTAGCAGGAGCAGGGACGCTGCTGCAAAATAAAGGCACTATGATCCTTCTACTCAATTTTGAGTCACAGAATTTTAATCTAATGGTTTAAATTTTTTTATAATATTATTTATTTATTTTATAAATAATATATTAAAAAAAATTAAATAATTAGATCAAGATCCGACGACTTAAAATTAAGCAGAATCCTGTTACTCTTCTATTGCAGCAGCATTACTCTCTCCCAAATTGTAGCAAATTGCTTTTCCCCCCTCCTCCCCTCACACCCC
>MKEJ01080059.1:0-14480 GCA_001753735.1 Embelia ribes | reverse complement strand
TGCGCTAAAATAATTAAAAATTTAAAGTTATATACATTTAATTTTTTTAATAAAAAAAATTATTAGAGGCTGCAACTAAATAAATTGATAAAAAATAACAAAAATGTGAGCGAAGGCTGTCTAGCATTAATTTTGGGCGACTCTCTACAAAATATGCACCACAAAAATAAAATCGAATGTATCATTAATTTTATAATTTCAGTATTTGCAGAGTTTTTATAGTACATAATTTGTCTCTTTGGGAATCCCTCAAAAGTAGTGTTTGACAAATTTCTTTCAGGGAAAATATCGCTTCACATATTTCAAACGTACCCAATTCAAAAAGAATAAATTACTCATTTATTTTCCGAAACAGCTCTAGTCGGTAGTGGCCCCTACTAATGTTAGATACATACTGTTCTATTTCCATAAATATGTTCCACAAATTTCCTTCTGTGGGGTGATATTATGTAAGAATTTCATGAAATTATTGAATCACCAGTTTTATTAGCTTAAATTATCTGAGTGGATTTTGTTCTTTAAATTTTGGTTTAAATAGTTAAAAATGGAACAAATTGGAGAATGTAATTATAGCACTCTTTTGGGTCAATTGTAACTGTTTTAAAGGAAAGGAACAAATAATTATCATTTTTTTAAAGTAATTAAGTATCATTTTGATATGTTTTTTTTATTTCGTGCCTTTCTACGATTCTTTATTTAAAAAATTCATTTCTTAAAGAGTTTTGTTTTTAAATTTTTGAAAATGGAGGCTGTGTTGAGTTATGATTTTGAAAAATAGATTTTTAAACCTGAAAACAAAAGAGTAGGTCAAAAACCGTGGTAATCCATGCAAAAAGATACCTTGACTAGTTTCAAATGGTTCATATTTATAAAAGAAAATATGGGACAACATTTAAACGAAGGAATTGAAAATTTCTTTCTTCATTCTTGTATGTTAACAAAAGATATCCAAAATAAAATTTGTATTATCTCAGAATAAAACTATAGAGCCTTTCATTAAGATAAAAAAAAAATAATAATAAAAAATCACGCTCCCACTAAAACTTTGATTAGAGATAAAGTTTAAAACTTCAAATTAACCATCTAAAAATCGGATTAAAAATCCACTTATTTGTCGTCTCCTCAACATGACTATATAGTGATTGAGTCATTTCAAACATTTCTCACAACATCACGCTTAATTTACTCATATATACAGGTATTAAAACTTTCCCATCTACGCCCTAAATAACATTATTCGAATGACACAGACAAAATTAAAATTACATTAGCAAAAACATTACAAAATATAAGAAAAGCAAGTCACTTAATGACACGTGGGCCCATCCTCCTCCTCCAATTCAATCCCCTCCTCAGCCAATCTCTTTTCCTTGTAAACATACCCCTTAGCCCCCCACAAATACAACCCTAAATTTATAACACTTAAAATAGCTAATAACCAATAAAAATTATAGAGCTTCCCTTGGTTTAAATTATTAGCCAACCAAGGGTTATCCTTTGTGATCCTGTCCACAATAGTCACCAATAGGGAGCTAACAAAAAACCCTAGTGCTAGGGTGCTCAAAAACAGCCCTGTGCTCATAGTTTTCATCCCTTTAGGGCACTCCCTTAGGAAAAAATCGAGTTGGCCGATGTACGTGAACGCCTCCCCTGACCCCACAAAGAAGAATTGCGGGATCAGCCAGAACACGCTGAGCGGGACTACTGCATTGGGATTGTCTGTCAGGCCATGCGACCGCGCAACATGTAACCTTTTGATTTCTGTTAGGGCAGCCGCTACCATGGCTAGAATCGATAGGACTAGACCAACCCCCATGCGTTGTAGCGGGGTGAGTCCATGAGGATTTTTCAGTAATTTTATGGCAACAGGGACGATGACACGGTCGTACACTGGGACAGTCAGAAGGATGCTACCAACGAAAAACACAGTCAACGAGGCAGCCGGGATCTGGAACGACTTGCCAATGTGGCGGTTCATGGTGGTGGCTTGTGACACGGAGAAAGTGGTCATTTGGGCATATATGGTCCAAAACATTATAGTAGTGGCCCATGTTGGTAACATTCTAATAACCATTTTAACTTCCTCAACATCTGTTAAAGTTGATAAGCGCCATTTGTTTACCGCATTGAGGCCTTGAGTCGAATGTTCAGACTCTTTTATTGCTGCCTTGTCCAAGAAACTGCACAACATAATATATAGCTATTAATAAAACAAACCACAAGCAAATAGTGCTACAAAGTTTTAAATAATTGGGTTTCAATATAATTGGCAAAAATTAGTTGGATGGAAAAATAAAGTTTTCCATAGTGACTATTTGTTTGCTAATAAATCAATGTAATCGACATTTAAAACAGAAGCAATAACTTTACAAAACATTGATTACCAAAAAATAAACTGTACAAAACATGTAACTTTAAGACAAAGGGGTAGACAAGTCTCTGTGGTTCCCTTTCACGTGAACTTTGATTCTTTGTATCCAATCACACACATGTATTGTCATACATCTACTATAATACATACATACATATATGCACGCATACCATAAATAGGCATGTTCATATAAGTCTTTGCTTTTAAATGAAAAAGCAAGGATGTATAGAAAATCATATGATGATTTCTAACATATTTTTATAATGTCAAATAATTAGATTCTTTTTTGCCTAACTAAGCAAGTTTTGTTTATCAATCTAGAACAACATCTGTAATTATTATTCTGTCACAAACTTGGACGTTTAGTGATTTCTATTTTAACTTGGCAAAACATGAAGTGGTATGATCAATTAATTTGGAAAAAAGGACTTCGGCATGTTTTTTATATAAATTTAATACAATAATTTTATAAAAGTAATAGTTTCCTTACACTAATTTATTAATTAAATGTTGTAAATATCTGGAAACAAAAAGACAGGCATATGCACACGTGAAGTTGGATTAAAAATTAAGGATCACAATTTTCAAAAAGAGGATAAAATTTGTCGTTTGTGTGAATCGATGAAAAGTCTGTATCAGATATAACTTTAAAGTCCAGAAGTTGGGGCTTTGGGCGGTGGTAATTTGAGAATAAATGAATTTCTTTATTCGTTTCAAACTTTCAATATAAATTTCATATTTGATACCTTTTGCTCTTTCGTTGGTTTACGTTTATGCCCAAATCTTTTTGCTACAAATTGTTTTTAGTCTACATCTATGGACCAAAAAATATTCTCATATTATTATTGGAAAATGCAGATTTGTGACGGCAATATTTTTTTTTAATCATGTATAAATTAAACACTAAGGCTTAGTAAATTTTCTAAGAATATTCCTTTTTGTTAATTCTCGTTTTAATTGGCGCGTTACAAATATGAAATCTCTCTCTCTCTCTCTCTCTCTCTTTTCTTCTAATCATGCACAAAATAACGTGTTAAAATAAATTCTTCTAATAGTGAAAATTGAAAACCACTCAATTGCCATTGGTGGCACACAGAGAAAAATCCTACAAATTAAGAAGATACGTGGCTTGTCTGTTTTTAAGTCTGCTGAAGGAAAGATAATCATGCAAGTTATTCGATGTATTCAAACGTATATCAATTGGTCCAATACATACATATATACCTTCTCACGCATATACAAATTATCTCTTCAATTATATTTATAATTACAACAATCATATAAGTAGAACTCATTCTTAAAAATTAACTTATAAGCAGAAAACATCCATATAATTATATATTAGGATTTAAGTTTATTATATATATATATAGTTATTTAACGTTATATATACTCTTTATCACTTTGAATCTTAAAAGTATATTCCTGATGATCATTTATTGACCACGGCAAGTACCTTAATTGCTTAAAAAATAATTTAAAATAAAATAATGTCAAGTTCTTGTGGTAATGGTTGGTTGTTTGGATCTATATTTGTTGAATGCATCAAAATAGGGTCCCACAATTTTATTGGTTTCATTATTAGGATTGGAATTTTATGAGGTTCTTCCGTGCTGTTTGGGTTTTTTTTAAAAAAATAATTTTTATTTTTTAAAAATAATTTGTATGATAAATTTAAATAATTTATAAAAATCTTGATGATATTTTTAAAAATTTATTTGATATTAATTTATATAAATAATATTTTGTACAAAATTTGGTATTAAAATATATTATTTTATATTTTATTTTTAAATAAATTTTTATAAATTACTTAAATTTATCATGGTAATTATTTTGAAAAAAAAATAAATATTTTTTTTTAAAAAATAGTACCGAACAGCACGTAAAACACGGCATAAAATTTCAATTCCATTCGTTGAATGTTTGCATCAAAATAGGGGTCCCACAATTTTATTGGTTTCATTGTGACCTATTATTTAAATCATTGCACTTGAAATAAGTGCTTGCATCCATCAAGCTAGAATAGATTTTCCTTCTCCACATCATTTACTATTTAGGGAATGCAAAAGATTGGTGTTATGCAGGTGTTGCACATCACTTCCCAGAAATTGGATAAAGAACCAACGTCAGAGATTAAAAGTATCAATGTCACCCAAAATCTAAATAAAAAAACAAATTTCTAATTTCAACTTGGTTTGTTATTTAATGGTTGGAAAAAAATATGTAGTTAATGTACCACTAATTAAATAATATGATATGTTATTATTAAAACTAACCGGAATTGCTTGCTATGAGGCAATCTCTGTTTATGCTTTTTTTTCTTCATCTTGTGTCCATCACTTGCAATATCATCAATGTCGAACAACAATGTTGTATCGGACTGCATTTCCAAATGTCGCTTCCTCAACGCTCCCACAAACACCGTGGCAATCTGAGTCAGGGGACTACCCACGAGCTTCTTAAACCGATACCTTCTTGTTCCGGAGAGGAACACGATTATACCTATCACAATCGCGCAGGCACAGATACCGTACCCCCATTGCCGCCCCAGATTGTCCTGAATGTAAACGAGGACTGTGACCGCTGTGAGGGAGCCGATGCTGATAAAGAAGAAAAACCAATTAAAAAAGTTAGTCATGTGGATCCGTTCTTCCTTATTTGAATCGTCGAACTGGTCAGAGCCGAAACCAGAGACACTCGATTTAAGACCCCCTGTGCCGAGGGCGATGGTATAAAGGGCGATATAAAGGACCATGAGTTGGATTTCGCTGGCGGGGACACAATCGGGGCTACCAACATTGCATTTCGGTGGCCTGAGGCTGGGAATAATGGTCGAGATGGTTAAGATTGTCACGCCCTATATATTCACAAAAGCAATAAAGAAAGGGTTAGATTCAAAAGTAATATTAAGTATAAATTACAAGCTACCTGCAGTATTAATTAAGAAACAAAAGAATACCAGTACTTTTTTATTATTAGCAATAAAAATCATCGTTGAGAGTTCAGGTGAAAGTTTCATGATTTCATATTGAATTAATTAGCATGATTGAGATATACTTAACTAGTTCGTTGACCTTTTTAAAAATTTATCATCATTTATCAGAGAAGTGGGGAGCATAATGACATCTTTTAGAGAAAAAACTTCAAGAAAGGTAATAGTACCTTATATTGTAAAAAATAATGAATACCCCAAAGTGAACCTTTTAGAAAGTGAAATTTCATCTTTTTAACAAGTATTTATATATTTAAGAAAAGGTAATATCTTCTAAAACACCTATTTGATAGACATTAAATTAATAATATTGCAACAAATATCATATTTACCATGTTTTTACCAATTTTGTTTAGTCATATAGTAAGTGTGATAATATTAATACCCTCAATACTTCTTATTCATGTTTTTAGAATTAAGCTTCCCATCACTAAAATTATATTGCGTCACCAAAGAAAACGGAGAAAAGCTTTAATTGATAATTATCTGATTCAATAACAAGACAGATCAACAGTTCATAATAATTTTGGAAAAGAAAATGTGTAAATGTTCAAATAGGCATGCGGAACTTACAGTCGCTTGAACAGTGGCAAAAATTGCAATTGTCAAGTACCTGAAAATGATAGAAAAATACAAACTTAAAAGAATTTTTTAAATATACGATAGATTAGATGTCTCTGTAAGAAAATATCATCCATATATACATTAGTGGCTTTTTTTATAATTCTGCATCACATGCAGGACAGAACACTTTTATTTTCAAAATGAACTAATTATAATATGCTCTAACCCGAATTACCATCGTAATTTAACTTTCTGTTTTCAAGAAATAAAAATAATGTGAGTTACCTTCCAAGAAAGGTGTCCGCGACGAAACCGCCAAGTAGACACAACATGAAAGAGGTGCCCATGAAATTGGTGACGGTGTTGGCGGATGCAGCGTTGCCCAAATGCATTGTTCCAGTTAGGTAGGTCACCAAATTGACAGCAATACCGAGAGTCGTTAGCCTCTCACACATCTCCACACCTAAATCACCATTAACTGACTACGGTATGCAATTTTTTGCTATGCTTGTGTAAGTCTTCTATTTTTGTTGGAATATTTAATTTTTATATCAAACAGTTTCATTTTTAATAAAAAGAGATAATTTGAAAAATCTCCTAAAATTGTTATAGCTCTCACTTTTAAAGGTGATTGTATATGTGTGTGTATACGTGTTATATACAATTTCCTGCCCATTAAGACAAGTTAAGAAAAAATCAACATGTTTTGAATGATAAGAACTTTTTAGGAAGTCCAATAAATAAAAATGAAAAAAGGGCCTGCTTGTCAAGGCCATATAGGACCATAACCCCCAGTTTAATGACACTGAAATTAATGGTTAATCCCGATTTTGTCGGATATTACCTACAAAACATGGGTTAATTACCACTTTTACAAGGTATAACATTCATGAATGTTACATCAATTGTGTATCAAAACTGTTCAAACCCCATTTTAAAAGAATAAGGATCCAAATTAACACAAGAAGAAGGGATAAAGAGAGAGACCTAGAATCATGGCGGCGCTAGCCCAGCCGCCGCTCGAGTATCTAACAGCGGGGCGGCCCTTATAGTCCCAAGCATCTTGGAGGATCTTCCCTCCATCTTCAGTAACCGGCAGAACCATTTTTCGTTACTTAATTTTGCTTGAAATTTCTTTTCTTATCTGTTGTTTTTCCTTCTTTTCTTTGCTGCATCAAATGAGTGTGTGGCTCTTTATATAGCCTGTGGATAAGGGCCAGTTACACCAATAATTACCAACTAATCACTATTCGTGTGCGATACTTGTTAGAATTTATCAAAATTTATGACAAAGTTATTGAAGAAAAAATTATTTTAAAGGGAGTTTTTTATTTTTAACTTATTTCAGAGATCAACGTTTTAAGGAGAGAGAGTTTTGGGGTTGCGGGGTCATTTCTTAGTAATCTTTTTGATATATAATATAGATTTTATTTATTTATTTTTGCATTTTTATAATTTAATAACTGTCATTCATAAAATTCTACTAGTTGAAATAATTTTTGAATTTTAGGTTTGAATAATGACTATGGGTAGTTTAATGGCTGGGTATGTTGATTTAATTTTATGTTGCATCAAATTATTGCTTTCTGACTAAATATATTCATCTATAATTATCTCCTAACATCTTTCAATGTCATTGCCGTTATTAACATTTAGTTCTTATTTATAATTTTTTATTTTTATTTTGAAGATTACAACAAATAAAGAGATATACTAGAGGAGTTACGACAATGATTTTTTGCAAAAATGCAAACAAAAAAAATATAATAAACATGTTGCACGATTAATCTTGACAAATATATATGATAATGAAATTTCCAATTGTATTTAAATGAAACTTAACTTGGCTCCTCTCTTGAGCGGTTATTTTTAATCTTTTCTTATCCAGCAAAAAATATTTGAAACTTCTTAATTTATTTTAATTTCAATCAAAATCATTTGTTATTTATAATAGTAAAAAATATATATTTGTTTATCTAATTCTAATTCAAATAACAAAAATAGATCAACAGATAGCCTCGTGCAATACACGGCTTTACAACTAATATTCGCATCGTTTACACCTTAACATAATATATAATAACTTAGCACAAAAATATGAGATTTATATCATAATCACTATATACATATAGCATGCATGACTTATCCAGAGATCTACCACCCGCAACTAACATGTACCTCTGAAACTAACATCAAAATATTGAGATTAGCAAGGGGGTCTTGGCTGTTCATTCAAGAAAGTAACCAAAAATATTCTAAACGAAACTTTTCCGAGAATGGAGTGGACGAAAATGATAGCAGAAGCTGTATTACTGCTCAGGCATTGCATACAATGGCAAACTATCAAGAATTTGGTTGATTTTTCTTGGTTTTCCCTCTCTTTCTCACTCTAAATTCTCATATTTTTTTTTACTGAGAATGGTTTGGAAATAAACTATAATGTCCCGAAAATTTTGTATAAATTTTTCGTTTTTATATAAATAATGTTATTATTTATTAAGTGTTGATATATATTGCATTAGTATAAAATGTAGCATAAGAGTTGATTATGAGATGTTAGTTTCGATGAGTCGATGATGAAACATTGGTGTTGTTATGTTGAATATGAGATGTTAGTGTTGACTTGTTGATTACGAGATATTGCATGCTATGTTTACTAGCACATATATAATTATAAGAAGATGTGTGGTATTATTGGTGGCGTTTGTATTATATTATAATTACGAGATGTTGTGTTGTAGTGAGGCTTAAAGTATGTCGCGAGTCATAGAGGAATGGAAGTGTGTCGAGAAGTGTTGAAGGAATACAAGGATTACAATCGTGGTGAAGAATTGTAGAAGTTGATGGTTGAAGTATGAAAATGTGCTGGTGTACCGGTACACCAAAGTGGTGTAATGGTATACAGATGGCTAGAAGGCACACTAGAAACCAGTACACTAGTGGGTGTAATAGTACAAAGTAGTATACTGGTACACCAAAGTGGTGTAATGATATATTGATGGTTAAGAGGCTTACTGGAGGGGTGTAACGGTATAGAGGGGTGTACTAGTATACCAAAGTAGTGTAATGGTACACCGAAGGTCATAAGAGACACTGGAAGCCGGTACACCAAAGGGTATACCAGTACAACAAGATTGAAGAAAGGGGCATAGGAGTACCAGCACACCAAAGAGGGTGTACCAGTACACCAACTTCAAAGTTGATTCAGGAAGCTCACTGGGAGCTGGCACACTAAGAGGGCATACCGGTATACAGAGTAGTGTACCGGTACACCAACCGAGTGTACCGGTACACCAACCCAGGATTAAATAAAATTGCGGACCCCACTACTTCAAGACAACATATCATACCCTTTCTCCTCATTATGCAAAAGCTGAGTAGAAAGAGAGAAAAAAAGAAGGGGGAAGTTAAAGAAGATCGTTTTAAAGTAAGTATTGAGCTTTGTCTTTAAGTTCACGATTTCTTGATTTCTGTATCTAGTTCATATGTGAAACGTGAGTTGATTTTCTTTATCTATGTGAAGAACAAAATACCTCTAAGTCTTGGTGTTCAATGATTTGGCTTTATTTCTTAGATCAAACCGAGAGGAAAAAAAGGAGAAGATTGGGGCTTTTTGGTGATTAGCTCCTAAGGGTTGATTAACATCGTGTAAGGTATGAGTAGATTATATAACAACAATATAAACTTGAGTCTGTATATGTACCTCTATATGGAGATGATGCGTTGATTACATGGAGATGTAGGAGTAGAAATTAAAATGTATTATTTATGGAGCTAAATGGCGTTGAATGAGTATGCGTTAGTATTGATAATAAATGTACATGAGATATATATCATTCATGCATACATGGCATTGCATTTTCATTATACGGGCATGAGTCGTTTTAATGAAAATGAGAAATTTATACAAATGATTTTTCTATGTATTGAACTTGGAAATAAGATTTTCAAAAGAGAGTGTTGAACGTGTTGAAATAAGTTGGCGTTGAAATGTGTTGGAGTGATGATACTCAAATATGTTGATAAATTTAAGCATTGTTGATTTAAAATCAAGGATTTTAAAGTGTTCATTATGGAAATGCGTGAGTCGTATATATTTCTTTTTGGGAAAAGTGTCGCATTTGATATGTTGAAAATAAAGAGAGGGCTCAATACCCTATCATGAATGTCGGAAAATTTGATCAGGAATTTTTATCTATAATCGCATCCCGCGAGGAGGGCGGATTATAGAGCATGTTGAGATACTAGTCCCCACCCTTATGTGTTATGTAGTATCGGTAACGGTGTTGACGTTGGTATTGATTTATAGTCTATAATTGCGTCCTACGAGGAGGGCAGATTATAGAATGTATTGAGACACTAGTTCCCACCATATGTTGATGTCGTGTTGGCGTTGATGTTGGTGTCGGATTGTATTAAGTTGCATTGCATGGACATTGCATAGCATACATTATTATCTGTCGCATGATGTACATATTGGCACCGCATAGCATCGTATTTATCATTTTATTTAGTAATCTAACTCGTAAATTTTCTTTTTCATATTACATTATAAACTGTATTGTAGGTGCAAAGATGAGAGACGGACCTTGTTGAGGCCATGTGTTGATGCTTGTACATATCTTTTGAAGCTATTTTGGCGGTTTAGATTTTATTTTGTGTTGTAGCCTCTCTCATGATGTATTATTTTCGAGGCCAGTGTGGTGATATATATAGACAGTTCTTTGTATTATTTCATATTGTTACTTTACGTGGCTAGTGATGTATTAGGCGAGAAAGTGATGTAATATATATTGGAGTTGATTTCAAGCATGCAGTTTATTTTATATTGATGTAAGTATGGAATTTGCTTACGTTGATATACAGGCCATATGCAGGCTAAGTATGCATTTTGATTTATATACAAACCGTATGCAGGCTATAGTGTAGTCTTATTTTTCCGCTCACTTTGATGATGAATATTGCTGTAGAACGAGATGCGGAAGAAACGTTGTAAATAATATCTCATTTTATTTTATTTCTTTCAAATTATATATTTTCCGTTTCCTTTTCTTTTAAAAAGGAAATGGATCGCGTCCCCGAGTTTTACGGAATTTGGGGCGTGACGTAAACAAAGGGGGTTTTCTATATTCAGTACATTGGATAGGTGGCAATTTTAAAACTATCCACTGCATTTTGTATTAGTTGACTTGTATCAATGTCAATCGATTGATTCCCCTGAACAGAAAAAAATGTAGGGTATTACAGCTTTGATGGGAATGGGTCAATTAAATACCACATGTCCCTTTTAACGCAACTTTTAAATATATTATTTAGTAAATTTATTTTTATAATTGAACATTAATAATTAGTTAAAAAGATGCATTAAACAAATCATTTATCCAAAACTATTTGACTTACATACATTTGTTTTTTGAAAAATTACCGACCATTATTTCAATAAGATATCTATAATTAAAGTTCAAATTATTAATTGTAGGGATAATTGAAATGAGACAAAGAATAGGGATAAATTGAAAACAGACAAAAAATATATATAAGATAAATTAAAATATATGGGGCAAATTGAAAGAAGATTAAAACAATATGGGGCATATTGAGATAAATAAAAAGAAAAGGGACAAATTGATACCAACGGCAAAGAAACGCGCCAAAATGGATTTTATCTTAATTGGGGAATAATGTTGAGTTTACAATGTATTCTTGACCTTGGACTTGAATGAAATTAGGAAATCAGATCAAGTTTCATACGAGTTCTTGTAACGAAGTCTTTTTAGTTTGTTGTGCCACACGGTCATTTTGATTGGGTACCTTTATATTTTATTTTTTGTTTGTAAATGTTCTTTATGTATACATGCATATTTGATTCTCGTGATTGGACTTCAATGATCCGTGTAGAAAATGACGCGAAAACACGTTTCAAAGTACATGTGACTCTTTAAAGAAGAAAATGGACAGGATTAGTTTCATGATTTAGCCACTCCCTCTTTCACTTTTACAAATACACATACTTAATGAACCTTTTTAATCCATATTATTCAATAAAGTTTGGCAAACTATTCCATACGTAGCTAGTTTTCTTTTACATTTCTCCATCTGATAACTTTTTTTTGGCAAATGATATTTTCTTATGATCATATACCTTGTAAAGGTCTTAGAGCATTTGCAGCAAATGGGCTAAATGCATATTTCTAGTTATTTTAGCTAACGAAAAAGCAAAATATTCAAAAAATATTCATATATCATTTTAGCTAAATCATTTACATTTTACCTATCCATGGAGTAATATTTTATGCATACTTGTATGTAGAAATTTCTTATATATTGCCATACATATCCTCATATGTAGGAAAGGAAGTGGTTTTTTATTATAATATTAATTTTTCTTTCCATATGTCATTATTCTCTATGTAGAAATTTGTAGAAAATTCCTACATTTATGCATAAAATCTAATTCCTTTGCCCATTAGATAACTAGTTTTCTCTTTCCTTCCTATCTCCTTTCTCATCCACGTAATATCTTCTATATCTATTCACATTTTTTAATTACTTTTATTTTTTATTTAAAATTATAACTTTAAAATATTCAAAAAATATTTATATATATATTTAGCTAAATCATTTACATTTTACCTATCCATGGAGTAATATTTTATGCATACTTGTATGTAGAAATTTCTTATATATTGCCATACATATCCTCATATGTAGGAGAGAGAATAATTTTTTATTATAATATTAATTTTTCTTTCCATATGTCATTACTCTCTCTCATTCATCTACGTAGAAATTTGTAGAAAATTCCTACATTTATGCATAAAATCTAATTCCTTTGCCCATTAGATAACTAGTTTTCTCTTTCCTTCCTATCTCCTTTCTCATCCACGTAATATCTTCTATATCTATTCACATTTTTTAATTACTTTTATTTTTTATTTAAAATTATAACTTTAAAATATTCAAAAAATATTTATATATCATTTTAGCTAAATCATTTACATTTTACCTATCCATGGAGTAATATTTTATGCATACTTGTATGTAAAAGCTTCTTATATATTGCCATACATATCCTCATATGTAGGAGAGAGAATAATTTTTTATTATAATATTAATTTTTCTTTCCATATGTCATTACTCTCTCTCATTCATCTACGTAGAAATTTGTAGAAAATTCCTACATTTATGTATAAAATCTAATTCCTTTGCCCATTAGATAACTAGTTTTCTCTTTCCTTCCTATCTCCTTTCTCATCCACGTAAAATCTTCTATATCTATTCACATTTTTTAATTACTTTTATTTTTTATTAAAATTATAACTTTAAACTTGTCAAATATATTTTTATATATTATATATACCATATAATAACTTATAAAATATACTTCGGAAAATAATATTTAGTAATCAATATTAATTTTAAATATAACTATAATCTATATAAATAATAAATAAAAAATTATAATTATAATAATTAATTAAAATAGTTAACATGATGCATGCGATGGAGTGATAGACATATAGAAAATAAAAATAAAAAATTCTTTTTAGCCATTTTAGGTTTAAAATATATTGACGTGAATGTTCTTACTCACATTTATCACGAAAAAGTTGTCAATCTCGCAAGCACAGTCACATTACACAAAACTTGTGGCTAATATTTAAAGTCCCTCTGCACGGTGCTACATATATGCTGAAAATTAATAAATGTTCTTTGTCCTTTTGTGAACAAAAAATTAATCATACGAGAGACTCGATGATATAGTATTCTCCTTATGTTAGTATGTTTTAAAACTGACACATTTTAGTAAAATTCTTCATATGCGAATATTAATTGCCTAATAAAGTCAATTGCGTATTCAATTCATTATTGTCTGGTTTTATTTCAAATAAAGAAATTAACATGCGGATTTTGATTTTAGCCAGCTGATGAAGTCCTTATAATAATCTTTTATCCACTTTATATTGAAGTTCGGCACGAATAGACTTGGCACAAAGAATTTGCCAATGTTATTAGTAAAATATTTAATGAGTTGAGTTGGAGGAATATATTTACGCTCTGTCTATTGTAAAGATTTCCAGTTGGAGAGTATGCAAAAAGAAAAATATTTTTCTTGAATTCATTATTTTTTTTGAAGAGATTTCCTTCCCATTATATTTTCTCACAAAAAATACTTACACCAAATAGAGTCTTAATCTTATCAATGATGAATCTAAGCGTGTAACTATGCCATTTTTTTGTACCATTCATGTTCTTTTAGCAGTTGAAAGTGTATATCTAGGTCACAAGAGTAAAGAACTCAAAATAAACCTAATTAAACATTTTTTTGCTACTATTGTTAACTTGTTATATTCTCATTTTTAAACTCTTAAACTGGCTTTTAAGTATATATATATATATATATATATACATATATATATGTATATATATTGTTTATACCAAGGTTTAATTAAATTAGTATTGTTTATACAAAAAATTTAATTAAATTAATATTGTTTATAAAACCCAGAATGGTATATACATACCAAAAAAGGGGATGAAAAATAAATA
>MKEJ01080056.1:0-10832 GCA_001753735.1 Embelia ribes | reverse complement strand
AAATTAATATATATAATTAACTAACAACTTTAATACATACAATTAATATTTTAATTGATTAACATTTTTATACATGCTTTTTAATTATTTAACTAACTAGTTTAAATTAATACAAATTGTCTAAATAATTATCTAACACTAAATAAAAATACTAATTTAACATGCGTTGACATAAAATAAACATGTGAAAAATAACTAAATTAACATGAATTAATCTAAGCAATTTGTACAATTACTTAATTAACTAACTAAAAACATGGAATAAAAGTACAATAATTACACTAATTAAACATGCTATAATAATAATAAAAATTCATTTTTTTTCTTTTTTTAAACAACTTATTTTACTAAATTACCAATTAAAAATAAATATTAATTAATTGTTAAAATTAAATTAGCATAATTTAAACATATTAAACTAAAATTTGTATTTGTAAACAAATTACAACAATTAATTAAATTGCATATTTAAATATTAAATTTAGAAATTAAAAATTAAAGTTACTTACAATGAGTTGCTTGGGAATAATAGAAAAGGTCCGATTCTCCTCTTAGCTCTAATTTGTACCCTAGTAATTTTTATTTCCATTTGCAACTTAATATCCTAACATTTAGAACTAAAAACTTAGAAATGTATTGAAATGAATTGAAAAATTATAATAATTTTAAATAAGTTACAACTGAACTGAATATTAAATTAAAATAATTTTATACTAAACAAAAAATGGAAATGAACTTTAAAAAAAAAAACTCTCTGTAAAACTTTCTCCTCCTTTTTTTTTATTCCATCTCCTGCCTTATGCTCCCCCGTTCATGAGATATTGTGTGTATATATATATATATATATATATATGTACACACGCACAAACCTACAAACATAATAAATGAGGGGTCAGGCCAAGCCGCCCCCTTTGACAATTTTTTTTTTTAACAGAAAACAACAAATAATAAATTTATTTAAATAAATAACAATTTAAGAAAATTTTACAATTGTACAAAAATAAAAAGAAAGGCAAAATTGGAGTTATTTTTTGCACTGCTATGTTCCACCGTGCTAATTCACGTGTATATTCGAATTCACGATTTTTTTTTTAATTTTTCAATAAGTCCTTAAATTCAATATATTACATTTTATTCCTTTATGAATTTTTCAACAAGTACTTACAATCTAATCAGCCGCACTTTATTTCTTTTTCCTTTCAGTTTTTCTAATTCTTCAATAATTTTTATACGTTTAGCTTTTCGGAATTTGTGAGTACTTTTCAAAGCTTGAAGCATAATTATAAAGTTTGTTTTTGTACCGCAAACCTATATATTCAAAGAATTGAACAAGTAAAAGTATATCAATTATTTTAAACATTAAAATATATGTTTGAGTGCACAATTGGTTATTATAAGACGTGAAAATTTTACATTTTTAGGTACTAATCAGGTATAATCTCAAAAGTTTTAAAATAAATTATAGAAGTTATTTTGAGAAATAATGTGGTGTTTGATAATTTGAGTTTGTGTCGCAAAAACATAAAGTAATAATTAGTTAGATAATTTTTTGCAATTTATAAAAAAACTGAATTAGTTTTAAATTAGTCTAAAAAGTCCCGCTAGAAAAGCACGAGTTGATTTTTAAATTTTTCGTCATAATATTTACCAATCTACAATCTCTAACAAAAAAGAAACGAAATAAGTTATATTTTATCTATCACAACCTGTGCCCAAACATATCATGATGTTTCATTCAATTTTCTTTCCTTTTTCCCCTTTTTATTTGCTTATATAGGTACCGATAAGAGGGACATTTGCTACCATCTTGGTCGCATCTTAAGCGATTTAATTGCTACAATAAATAGTATTGTGCTTATCGCGGTGGTAATACTTCATCCAGAATATTTTAACAATGATATTATGGTGATACCTCTTCCGATATTTCTTTCGATAATCCTTATCTTGGTTGCGCATAACATTACCTTCGAAGCCTCAAAAGGTTTGTTCAAGTTGATGGAGAGGAGCTATACCAGCATTGTAGATCTAAAACAATCTTAGTCAACATGATGATGATCGATTGACGAGTTATCGATTTAGGTTCTTCCTAAATATTGCCATTAGTAGTCTTTGTTTGTTTTTTTTCCTAATTTCCAAACCGGTGGAGATGTAACGCATAGTTCAGTCTTTTGAAATCAAACTGAAGCCAAGATTTTATTTTTTATACAAGTTGCATTGAGTATTGTGGTTGTGTTTTGTGTTTGGAGAATTAGTAATCTAGTATCCAAATTCGTTGCCTTTGCATGTTTACGGGTGCGGGGTGTATTGCATGTTTACGGGTCGCTCGACAAGGCAGACGATGGACCTTCCAAGTCAGTCAACTGACTCTAACCTTTTGATAGTCAGGATCTGCCAAATAACAAAAGGCAGTGAAATAGTTAAAATAAAGTTGTTATTGTAATTTGTATACTTATATTATTTGAATACGGTGGTATTGTTTATTTCATAGTAGATTTGTTTCTTATAAACCAACTCTTTTTTGTACTGCTATGGCAGTATAACGTAGCTTTTTTTTTTTTTCCCAATTGACTTATCCTTAAATGTGTAGAATTCAGGACTTAACAAGTGCACTAAGTAACGTCATAGTTTTCTCAGAAATAAGCCCGAGTATTGAATCTCTCGAATACTTCTAAGTGTATAAAAAATCCTAGGAATGCTCGAATCAAACCATTTTAATCGCAAAATTCATTTTCAGTCAAAATTTGACTAATTTATGCTCACTCCTAATTTCTCTTTCGAATTCTCATTACGGGAGCAGTTTTGTGATTATAACTAAAATGTGATTAAACGAGAAATAACAAAAATAACAATTGATAAAGTTTTGCCTAGATCGGGGAATCCAATAGGTTAATTTCCACCCCCAGTTACCTTATATGACAAGTTCCAGTTAAATTTGGTAAGACAATCACGGCTATCTATGTTTTGGTTTATCTCGATCTAGTGTACCATCAGGAATATGTCAAGCTCCATCACTATGCCTAAGTGATGCTTAATTTACTTCTGACAAGTTCGCAAACTTTAGATTTTCAAAATTAATTCAATTTTTCGGATTTAGATTTATAAAAAATAAAGCTCGTCAATTTGGGTATTCGGGAGTTTGATGAACCTATTTTCATCTTCAATGCAAGAATAAAACTAGCCTGTCATATCGATAATGAACATAACACTATATAAATCAAAACTTAAGAATGAAAACATGATACTTAATCTTAACAACTATGATAAACTTGTCATTACTCTAAACAATAATTATATTAAAAATTACTACTAAACTTAACAATAATTATGCTTGAACAATAACACTTTAAATATTTGATTTAAAAGTAAGGAATACTTACAACCCTTGTGAATGATTGACAAGTTTGAGAAATGAAACTTCAACCCAAAATACAAGCTACGAACATTCACACATCTTCTTCTACCAAGTTCCCAAATCAAAAAGCAAAAGAAAGTAAGAAGAAGAGGGAAAAAATCTAGAAAGAAGTTATAGATAATAATAGAAGAAGTAAAAATTAGTAAGTGAAAAAGTGTCCAAGAACAAGACCAAAATCCTTCTCAAGTCTTGAAGCTTGAGTGTGCTACCTTCTATAATACATCCACCCTTGCATAAATGCATATTAATCACATGTGAAAATAAGCTTTTTTAGGCCAAAAAGTACCAAGGTCAAAGTTTAGTTGGTAAAAGTTTTACTAGATTAGGAAGTGGAGTGTCTAAGTGGTGTCTGAGTGGTCAAACTTACTGGCTTTACATCATCATATAAGTTCACATTTCACTAATTATTGGGTGCAAAAAGCAAAATCTTTCGTTTTGGGGGATTTAACACCTCGGCCTATTAGGGTTTGCGGAGGAGGTAAGTTGCAGTGACTCAGTGGCCTCCAAGGCAGAAGTCCCAGTGCCTGGCACCCATAAGGATCCACCCCCACAAGGGGATGAAAATTCCACACTACGGTCATCAGGGCTCGAACCTGCGCCCTTGGGTGCAATTTGTTGCCCGAGTACCAACTGAGCTACACCCACGGGGGCCACATGTCACTAATTCTTGCTAGCTAGGGAGTTGGCAAGAATATACTAGGAATTGAGGTTGAGGTTGAATGGTTAGGCTAGGGTTAAGATTGGAACAAACAAGAATTGTTGTGCCTTGATCAAAGAGTATGCCCGGCCATTTGATCGATCGATCCTATAGTTGGATCGATCGAAGTCCCTCAAAACAGAGCTGCATGTTTTGTTTCAAAATTCTTCCAATTGTACAACTTTGTCTATCCTTTTTGTCTTCGGGTTCCGGTATCTGAATGGAATTCTCCGAGTACGAACTTTGACAAATTCCCGAAGTAGTTATTTTGGCCAAGTTTGACATCGATTTCTTGAAATACATACGGGAAACCGTAATATCGTAATGAAGCGCTAAACGTGCATCGAATCGAATGTCAAATGTAATGCATTATTAATCGAGACTAACAATCTTATTTGTACAAATTTATATACTAATCACCAACCAAATGTCGTACTTTTGATTCTAATTATCTCATTCGAGTGAGATTAATTGTAGTTTTGATTTACGATATCAAATTGTCTCAGGTATGCACTATTGATTATAAAAAAAATTTATAAATATTTTATTAAACCAATTTAATAATTATACCTATTCATTCAACCTAATTTCAATTCGGGAAAAGGAGGAGCAGGGCGGGCTTATGGGGCAGGCTTGCGGGGCGGGTCTGACTCTTAGGCTCATGTACGCCCGTCCCGCTGCTAGGCTGACCAAATGCGGATTAGTTTCGGGTTGAGAATCGGCCTGCAAGCTTCCAATCCACATGAAAACCTTTACAATCAGTTATATAAAGCTTTTTTAAGTGTGAATTAATCGTTTTATATCAATTCTATAACACTTTTTCCATGGGCAGTAATCAATATTGGAACTAATGCATTAACATCTGATTTAAGTTTTTAATTTTAAAAATTGAAACATTATTTGGTATTGCCGTTCGTAGTCAGCATCAAAAGCAGCGGTTTCTCTTATGAGTACTTGCGAGAAAGTCTTTTATATTTAACTTTTAATTTTTAAATTCAATCGAAAAATAAAGATAGAATAAATTTTCAAATTTAATATATGAATATATATTTTATGTTTCTCACTGGTTTTAAACAATTTAGTCCCACTGTTTTAATTTTTGCCAATTCCATTCTCTAGGTTTCAAAATGTCATCAAATACGTGTTAACAATTTATATTTTAGGTGTTAACAATTAAGGAAAGATCTTATTTACTCGAATAAATTTAATTTTGAATATATTTATATTATAACACACACATATATTAATAAATATAAATAAAATATGATACACATTTATAATATTAGATTAAAAACTGATAAATCGATAATAAATATATTCAGGAAAAAAAAAGGTTTTTTTTTAAAAAAAAAAAAATTGAAATGGCTTGCCACAACATGCATGACCACATTATTTGGTAAGGGTAAAATCGCCTAAAATTTCCAAAAACATATTTGATGACTTTTGAAACTCGAGTGTAATTGGTAAAAATTAAAAATTTTAAACTAAATGCATCAAATCTTTGTTCTTAGTGTGAAATAAATTAGCATATTTGTTTAAAAATTGCAACCAAACAAACCCTATGTCCCTTATTATTTTTAGTCCTAAATACAAAATAAATAAATTATTAATAACGTATAAATATTTATTCATACCATTATACAATGTAACTTTTAGTTTTTATTTTTATACTCAATGCACTTGAAATTTAAAAATGTAAAAAATTATATTATAATAATATATTACATAATTATATTTACACATTTGGAACATGGAAAGGACATGGTAATTTGGACCAAACATATTAAAAGGACATAAAAGGACACAAAAGAGGAAGAATATGCAGGACTAAGTGTAAAATCATTAATGATACAAATTAAAGTAGCAGTGTTCACATAGAAAATAAAAATAATTGATAATCTGAACCTTAATATTTATTCAGATGGGCAGTGAGGTGCTATTATTGCAATGGGGGGGCCTCTCTCCCTATATTTTCTTTATGTTTTGGTGAATTTTATGTATTTTAATCTCAACCACATGTGGGGTGGTCTGTTCTCTTCTTTGCTAGTTTCTGATTGCTATTGTCATTTTGGACAAACCCTCTTTACTTTATATATATATATATATATAAGTCATAAATCCATTTCCCTACTATTGCTACTGGTGCCCTGTTGTTTGGCCTGCAAAGAATCTATCTAGAGAGACCCCCATCTAATATCTATTTCTGGATTGTGGGCTTTACTCTAATTCAGCTTTTGAGCTCTGGATCAGCTCCAAAATTTGACCTTTGTCAACAAGTTTCAAGCTTTTAGCAAACCCAACCCCACACCCCTTTTCCCCTCTCTATATGTATATACATATATATGTATACATACATACATATCTGCACAGAGAGTGAATTTGGGTTCTGATTTATTGATCAAAAGCAACAAGGTATTGATTAATTCATCATGTGATTCATCCTTCAGGTGGTTTTTATTATTATTATTATTTTATAATTTAGTGACTGTTGATGATTGTAGAAATTAGCTGATATATCTGTTGAATTGTTCCTTTTTGTCTGATACCCTCAAAAGAAAAAGCAGTTCTTTAAATTAGGGTTTCATTTTTTTAATGTAATTAACAGGATTGGCTTTCGAAAGAGTAATCCTGTAAAATGGAATTGGGAATCCTATAAAGAAATCGGTTGATATATATGTGTGGGCAACCTGTTTTGATCAGTGTGAAAGGAGAAAGTAAACAGTTTTTTTCTGGGGTGGTTTAAAACTAGAAGTTTTCCATTTTCGGTAATTTCGATGGAGAAACAGGCGAGTTTCCGTAGTGTGACTTTCGATAAACAGCAAAGTTTCCGAGGTGGGGCCCCGATGGAAAAGCAGAAGAGTTTCCGTGGGTTGATGGAGAAACAAAGGAGTTTCCGATTAGCAATGGAGAGACAACTCAGCTTTGGAGGTGATAGAAGAAGAGGAAAGGACTCGCCCGGGAAGAGGGGAGACTCCCCGCTTCATTTGGCAGCAAGAACGGGCAATTTGGGGAAGGTGAAAGATATTATCGGGAGGTTTGATGGTGACAGTGTGAGAGAATTGATATCGAAACAGAATCAAGAGGAAGAGACGGTGTTGTACGTTGCAGCTGAGAATGGGCAAGCCCTCATTGTGAGCGAGCTTTTGAAACATTTAGACCTTCATAGTGCCTCAGTCCCTGCCAAAAGCAGACTTGATCCGTTTCATATTGCTGCCAAGCAGGGTCATCTTGGTAAGACACTGGTGCCATTTGTGGACTTTGTGTGGGCTGTGTTTTCTTTAAGAAATTGTGGTCGGTGGGTGAATCCTATGAATAATGGTATACACAAAGAAAATGATGTACAGAACTGAACAAATACCTATGTGCTTAAATCATATACGTTGGTCTTTTCTTTGAAAATATTAACAACATACATGATCAGTCAACAAATGTGTTTGTACAACTTTGGTACATGATATGTGAATCACTTTGCTAATCCTATTTATGTTGGTTTTGGTGGAAATGGTGTTTGCAGCTGCCTATGTTTCTCCATTGTTTGGACAGATTTCGATGAATTTATAATCGGAAATTGAGAATTGTTACTGTAATATCTTCAGTTCGCAATCTAGTATTTTTCTCTTTTCTTCTCTGTCAATGCCTATATGTGAAATAGCATCCATTCACTATAAAGTGGTGACCGAGGTCACGCATTTTCATGTCTTATTTTCACTTTTGGAATGCTCGTTCCTTGTTCGCTGTCAATAAATATTCCGCATAACAATGCCAATCTTTACCTCAATGGCTTGATAAAATTGGGTATTAAATGCCTTGACACGTAGCATTTCTCATTGCTATTAGGACTGCTTGATTCTATTAGTGTTTATGTGATGCTGCTGTTAACCTTACTATAAATGTTATCGAGTTTAGCATAAAATGCGGATGCTTCATTTGTTGATTCACTGAATTGACTTTGATCCTTTCCATACTTATGAATGGGCATTTCGAAAGGACCGCTTTCGCTGTGCTTTAGCCAAAACTCAATGTTGGTTTAGATTTCCGCTTTCTGCCAATGCCAGCTACTTTTTACTGTTTTATATTAGTTATTAGTGCGGATGTGAGTTTGTATTTTGGATTAATTAAGCTGTCTGTCAAGTAGCTAAGTTTGCGTATCCACCCATGTCCTTGTGTTTAAAATGTTTATTTCCTTATTAATTCATCATTGTTCATACAGGATCTACGGTTTTTTGGGTATCCTCTAATAAAATGGAGAAAAAGCATTACTTTTGTCATAGTTTTGTCTTCGTGCTTAATATAATAATTGTACTCATCTTTTCTATGCTGATTTCTATTAGACCATGATCCATTGCATGACTTGTTTTCCAGATTATTGATCGGCGACATGTTCAATTTCATTTGTTTTGTTTATCTTGGTGGTTAACGTTCGATGGCATGCAAATGAGTGCTTGGAAAATATTTATGCTATTATGAATTGCACATTAAGTGGCATGGTTTTGCAGAGGTGCTAGAGGAACTTTTGCGTTCATTCCCAAACCTAGTGATGACCACAGACACGTCCAACTCCACGGCCTTACACACGGCTGCAGCTCAAGGACATATCGACGTCGTTAACTTGCTTTTGGAAACTGAAACTGGTTCCAACCTCGCCAAGATATCTAAGAATAATGGCAAGACTGTCCTCCACACCGCTGCGAGAATGGGGCACTTGGAAGTGGTGAGATCGTTGCTCAGCAAAGATCCGACCATTGCTTTTAGGGCTGATAAGAAAGGGCAAACGGCTTTGCATATGGCCGTGAAAGGGCAGAGTGTGGAGACTGTGCTCGAGCTTTGTAAACCTGACCCCTCGATTTTGAGCGTGGAGGATAACAAAGGAAACACTGCATTGCATATTGCGACTGGGAAGGGAAAATCTGAGGTTCTTGCGCATCCATCCTATTTGTTGTTGTGTGAACCTTTACTTGAGAATTTATTTTGTCTGTTTGGGTGTGTTGGAAGATATTTTGGCAATTTCGAGATTAGGCACGGTTGAAATTTTAAAAACATAAACGTTTTGATGTCTTTTTCTCAGTCTCCGCAATGCAAGAGTTTTGTGCACTAGGTTGTCTCTCTATATATATGTGTGTGTGTGTGTGCATATAGCATTTTCATGTCTTTTCTATTTGCCTGAAGAAATTATCTTCTACAACCAAAAGCCACTTTTGTGGATTTCCAGACCTAGCTTTGTTAAGGAAAAGGTTTCAAAAGCTGGAGGTTTTTGGCTAATTTCTCAACGCTAAGAAAAATTTCTATATCCATTTGGCGCCAATTAAGCAAATGTGTCCTATGTGCTATTGTTCAGAATCATACAAATGTTATTTTAGAACCACAAAAGAGCACACACTGTGTTTTAACATGGCCTCATTTATGCCTAATGCTTGAGAAATTGGAACTTTGGATTCTATTGAAGACTTAACATGATCATCTTGTGAAATAAACTTGTTAAGAAAATAATAGTGAATTTTATATTGTTGAAAATTTGTTCATCAATGCTCGATTCTGAAAATTTCCTCCCACAAGACAACTGACATAGGATACTTAGACCTAGTTTGGGATTGCTGTTGATTTTCAAAATCCGCTTCTCAAAGTTGCTTTTAAAACTTGATTTTAGAAGCGAGTGCCATCTTAGTGTTTGGTAAATAATAAACTATTGTTGTTTAGTAAAGTGGTGCTTTTAATCGTAAAAAGACAAAAATAGGCATATTTGGGGAATGTAGTATATATGATTGAGTTTATTCTAGTAATTAATGATAAGAAAAACATGAATAGCTTTTAAAAGCATTTCCAAGTCTACTTCTAAAAGTATTTTTAAAAAAGCAGAAGCAAATAATATAAAGCAGGTGTTTTACTCTTTACCAAATGCCTAAGGCTATAATTTTCAAGAATCATAAAAAAAGTAGAAGCAGGTGCAGAAAAGCAATACCAGACTGAACCTCAGCACATATCATCTCCTTTTCTTTTCTCCCTTATCTTCCATTCATGTTGCTAGCTCACTCGAAAACTCGAAAACTTGAAGGCTGTAGGTACGGTATGTTACTACTGGAATGAAAATTTTGGCATATATGAAAAAGCTCCGATATGTAACTCTCCAGCGTATTTTATGCGACCTAGTTTTGAATTGTGAAAAATTGAATAATTAGGATGTTCTATGCAATTGCAGATTGTTCGTTGTATGCTCTCAGTCGAAGGAATCAATGTCAACATGATAAACAAAGCTGGAGAAACTCCCCTCGACATTGCCGAGAAATTCGGGAACACGGAACTGGCCACCATCCTGAAAGAATCACGGGCCACCACGGCCAAGGACCAAGGCGAAACCCCGAAGAATCCTGCAAAGCAGCTCAAGCAGACGGTAAGCGATATAAAACACGAGGTTCAGTCCCAGCTCCACCAGACCAAACAGACTGGGGTTCGGATCCAGAAGATCTCCAAGCGGCTCAAAAAGCTCCACATCAGCGGCTTAAACAATGCCATCAACTCTGTCACTGTGGTGGCAGTCCTCATTGCCACCGTCGCTTTTGCTGCTATATTTACGGTACCGGGCCAATACGTAGAGGAAAAAACAGACGGGTTCTCTCTCGGAGAAGCTCACATTGCCCACAAGGCCGCTTTTATAGTCTTCTTCATCACCGATAGCGCGTCTTTGTTTATTTCTCTCGCTGTGGTCGTCGTACAAATCTCTGTTGTCGT
>MKEJ01080045.1:6843-20904 GCA_001753735.1 Embelia ribes | reverse complement strand
ATTGTTGGCCATCTTATTTTATGGCAAATGGATGATTGTTGTAGATAAGGAATAAGTTGGCATGGTTATTGCATCTTTTTGGTTGTTTTAACTCGCATCCCTAGGTTCGTCGAGGTCCGGGGTGTAATAGTAGTTGATGTAAACAATTCTACTTTTCCCGCTGCATGTGCTTTTGTAGATGAAGAAAGCAAAGAAACCTGGATATTTTTTATCGATCGTTTGATTCATTACGCCATTCGCGATAAGGAACATATGTATCTGATATCCGATCAACATCCAGGTATTCTAAGTACGGTAGAATGCAAATGGAGTCATCCAGAATTTGTGCATAGGTATTGTATTAGGCACTTCTTAAATAATTTTTAAAAATACTGTAAGGGTGAATCCAAGTTATTTGATTTTGTAGAACAGGTTGCGTGGGCATATCAAAAAAAAAAAAAAGATTGTCCACAATATGACACTACTTGCAAGTAAGAGCCCAAATGCGTTCTCATAGGTGAATAAAGTGCCGAAGGAAGTCGATAGTATATGATTTGGGAGGGGGGAAGGGGGGGCATAGATTTGGTATCGCGACTATGAACAATGCTGAGAGTTTTAATGCAGTCTTGATGAATGCTAGAAGTTTACTTATTACTATTGCTATCCAACTTGTCTTTTATCGGTGCATAAATTATTTTTGTACACGGAGGGATACTATAGGAAAGATGAGGTTTATTGTAAAAAAATAGAGTGATAAATGTCTGGAAAAACTGAACAACCATTTGGCACGTAATTTCCACCCTACTGTCACTTATGAATCTTTGAATGTATATTATGTTATGACTTTTTCACGCTTTGCAACTGGGGGAAATGTGCAACGAGTCAATATCAGCGATAGAACATGTGACTGTAGGAAATGGCAAATTGATAGTATTCCTTACTGTCACCTTATGTCCATATGTGATCATAAGCAAATTGATTGGGAACAGTATGTGTATCCTTACTATACGATTGGGTTTTTTAAGGCAATTTATGTGCCATTGTTTCAGCCTCTTATTGATGAGGTTTATTGGGAAGAATCAAATGTCGTTCTGATGCCAAATCCTTCGCAAGTATGAACAGTAGGATAATCTAGGGGTCGCATTCGCAATGGCATGGATGTGTCTCAAGACGCAAAAGGATTACATATAGTATCTGTAAAGCTCGTGGACATGATCCCCGGACTTGTCCAAACCAAAATAAGCGCCCCAGTCAACATCACCTGATTGGTGTTCGTCGTAGATAGGTTAGATTAGGATATATTAAATTTGTGATTCTTGTTGTATTTTTTTATGTTTCTTTTCTTGATTGTGTATCGATCATTGTACTGATTTTTTAATATGATTCTCTTGCTATAGGATTTATATGGCAGATGCTGGTGGATTTATGGATCCGGGTCCAATTAACCCATCTGTATCATATGATCAGGTAAGTTATCGCTCGGACCGTGTCTAGACGGATTTTGTAAGTGATTTGTAAATTCAATTTCATTAATAATTTATCATTAATTTTAATATATGTTACCAAATTTTAATACAAGTCACAACATTTTATTTTTTTTAGGTGGAGGAGAAGTTGAGAACAAGAAAGGACGACGTCGCCTTACATTTGTATAACGAGTCGCAAGATCCCCGAGTTTTACGGTGTTTAGATGAGGCTGAGTTTTTGAGTCTATTCTGGTTGAGTTATTTGAAACTGGATGTTTTATTGATTACAACTTTAGTAGAGCGGTGGCGATTTGAGACCCATACCTTTCACGTGCCACCAGGGGAGACAACGATTACATTACAGGATGTGGAGGTTTTGGGTGGAGTATCAGTTGATGGGGACCTCGTCATAAAGACAGATGCTTCTGTTACATTGGTTGCCAAACTAATTGGTGTGGAGTTTCCTACTGAGGCTATTACGAGATCCTGACTCTGCATTTCCTGGCTTCACACTACTTTTCAGTATTTTCCTGTTGATGCCGACGAAGAGGCAGTTACGAGGCACACCAGGGCTATGATTTTGATGCTTTTGGGGGTTAGTATTTATCGGATAAGTCTGGCAACAAGGTGAAGTTGAGGTATTTACCACTTCTTAGAGATTTCAGGACGTGTCAAATATATAGTTGGGGTTAGGCTATTCTCGCGACCTTATACAGAGAGTTGTGTGGGGTGAGTATTGCTGGGAGTGTCGACATTGGTGGCGCGATTATATTGTTACAGGTACATTTTGTTTATATTAACTTGTATTTTACTTGTTGCTTTTAAATTTTATATCTACATTCATTTATTTATTTTACGCGACCTTATACAGATATGGGCATAGACTAGATTAAGTCACGCGACCTTAGCACCATATCCAGTTATTCCAGACTTGCTTGCATATCCTTACGGATATAGGTATAATTATAATTACTTATATACCGCCTATTATGTGTTTATAAATATCATTTTGATCATTTTGTCTTTAGTGAGTTGGCATATGGAGTGTTGCATATCATGGCTATGATCCCAATGCGGATGATCATAGCCTAAGGCATTATTGACATATGTTCGATTTGATGCGGTATGAGGAGATGGTTTAGGAGCCATACGCAAATGTGTTACCGCCGATGCCATGCTTCAGTATTGTCGAGCGACAAATTTGTCGAGCGAGAGTACCGATTATATGTGATGCCATCGTGGAACATCAATACCTAGATCGAGTTACGCCAGTTCGGCATGACATAGGGCATTCTACAAATGAGTACAAGAGGCTGCATGGACTTGATCTGCGATCCCATAAATGAGATCAGATAATCGTGCCCTACATTACAGCATGGGGTAATAGATTATCCGTAGTGTAGGACAGTGACTTGTTCGTGGTCACATGGGTTATGGTGATCCATACATGCAGTAGTTTTGACGCATTACTCGATCCAGCATATGTTCTCCCTTTCATATTGTCGGCGATGGTTTTCGACCTCCAGCACCCATTGTTAGGGTTATGGTAAGTGGACTTTCCTAAACTTATGAATTTTTCCATTGCAGAATTAGTTCTAATTCTATTTAAAATTCGTAAATATAATTGTACTGAATCAATTTCAATTTTTTCTATAGCTTGAGACCATCGTAAAGTGTTACGCTAGGGCCTTGCAGACTCAGGATGAACATATTTTAGCCTTATGTCGTACCGGAATGATGACGATCGGTCTTGGGAATCAAGTTCTTGACCACCCACCTCCTGTCTGCGATCCTGCTCAAGTTCAACCTCTCCAAATGCAGGTTGAATAAAGAGGTGGTCGAAGTAGACGAGGACGAGGTGGACGGGTACGGGGACAGGGACGAGGATGAGGACGAGTTGGGTCAGCCGATCCTATTAAGGTTGTACCAAGCCAGTATGTCCCTCAGCATCAACCAGAGATTCCTGATGCTAGCCATTTGTCATCAGAGTCACACATCGATATATATCCAGCTCCGACTCTGGCATCAACTTCAGGTTCGGCATCAGTTTCAGGTTCTTCTATTCTGTAGCAGGTAAAATTTAACACTTATTACATTTATTACATATTTCCTACGATCTAATGTCATGATAAATTTTTCTCTTATCAGTTCATTCATGTGTTCATTTCCAATGCAGCGGTCGGTCGATGATCATTGACTTGATATCCTAGTAGAGGATACACCGTCCAGTTTTGCGCCATTACGATATGACCAGACATATCAGTGCTGGTACAAGAGGGGTCATTCTTCTCCTTGTACTTCAGCCGACATTGCCCAGCCTACTAAAGATATGCCTGACCAATCTACACAGCTGGATGTGCCTCCTACGCAGCTGCAAAATGCTAAGCCGCCTCAGCCAATACCAATGAGAAATCCAAGACCAGTTCTTTGTTTTATTGAAAAGCAACGTAGATGACAGTTATGATTTCTTTTCCTAATTTTAGAAATTATGTTTGTTTATATATATATATATATATATATATTTATTTATTCCTAATTTTGTTTATATGTATTTTTCTTTCATTATGCGTATCCTAATGCAATTGTTTTGATATGTGTTTTTCTTTCATTGATTATATAGTCCAGGTTTTTTATGTTTCAAATTAGAATAGTCTATATTGATTTCATTGATTATATTGAGTTGAATGCTGGAAACAAAAAGGTATGAATACAGGAAGAAAAATTGTTGTAATAAGTTTATTGTTTTTTCCAGTTATCAGTATTTTGCCATTAGCATTGACAAATATAAAAAAAATTAAAACAACATTTCGCCATTAGCACTGGCAAACTATAAAAAAATATTTTCGTCATTAGTAGTGGCAAACTATAAAATAAAATAAAAAATTATTTTCGCCATTAGTAGTAGCAAACAATATAATAAAAAAAAAATTATTTTCGCCATTAGTGCTAACAAACAATATATAATTTTTCGTCATTAATAATGACAAATAAAATAGTAATTTAAAATATTTGTCATTAATAATAACAAATATAATGAGATGCACCATATTAATAATTATTTTTGCGAATACACGAGTTTTGCAATATCGGGACACGCGTGGAAAAAAAATTCGAACAAATTGGCACGGGTAATCATTGTCCAGACATGGCCCACTCTTTTTGCATTACTCCATTTCAAAGTCAACCACAAGTAAATGGTCCAAATTCAACAAGTCAACATAATCCAATAATGGCCCACTCGCCACCGAACACACTCTTTTCCTCAATCAACCACGATTAAACCATAAGTTGTTATTCTTTGCTAATCATGAATGTATAGTTATTTTGATGATGGTTTCAGAGCCTCTACAGGTTGAATATTTTCATTATGAGGTTGATAAATATATCTATAACTTCTGTATATTTATTTCGAACAAGCTCTGTCAATAAGTACAATTAAAGCTTCATTCAAAAATTTGTTCTATATTTTGTTGGAAAGTAAGCCAAATTTTAAGAATTTTGCCCGTAAAACTTGGTCATTTTCGTAGTTGCAGAAGGAATCTATTAATGTATGGAGCTTTCAAATTTTGTACATTCATTTTCCTTGTTTTGTTAGTGTGAGATTTCTTCTTTTGTATTTAAGTATTTTTTTTTTTTTCTATTACCATTGCATATCAAAGCATACCAATCCATTAGCCTTTGACTTTAATGTTGTTGCAAATTTCTTTTATGAAAATATAAAATGAAGTATAAGAGTGAAATTTCATGCTGTAGAAATACAAATAATAAAGGTAGAAAATTCGAATTTAAATCTTCACGTATCAATTTAATTTTGATAAGCTACGCAACGGAACGAAATAAACAATAATTAAACTCTAAAAAACATGCTCTTTTACATGAGATAGCGTGTTTAATTTGTACTTCCCAAATCATGAGTTAGGGAACCATATAGTTTAGTTTTTTGGTTTGGTTTGGTTTTCCGAATTTTCAAACATTAAACTAAAAGTAAGTTACTTTCTCCAATTCTGCCACGTCAATTATCCAACAAGATAGGAGTAATGTAATTTCAAACTAGTTCCTTCGATACAAGATTGTTTCTTATACGAATTGAACGTTAGCTAGTTTCGGGGTATGGATTCATTGTATGATAGGATGGAATATGTTGTACATTGTTTCCTGGAAATTAACCAAAGTTCTATCTGGGATCGATTTTCACATTTCCTTCTCTGTTCTTCAACCTCGTTTTGAACTCACCCCATCTCAACCGAATCAATAAAACTCTCTCTTTGTCACTCGAGAGAGAAGTTCTTTAAGAAATTGGAGAAGGGGGATTTGGAGAAAAAAGATACCTGGGACAAAAAGAGATCATCAGTGAAAAATTTAAAAATTTATTATTAGTTATAAAAAAAAATCAAATAAAAACAAGTGATTGTCTTTCCAATCAATTCATGAACCACGGACCCAGAAGATCCAATCAACCCCAATACTTGCATATTCTTCTTCAAGGCAAAGCAATTCCTAATATTTCTTAAAATAAGCTAAAAAAACGAAACAGACATACATATGTACATAAAATTGTATAAATTACTATCAAAACCCAATCCAAATCATCAAGAAAAGAGCAAGCCACCTGGTGTCGTCGACACAGGACATTAGGCTCATCATGTTAGTAAAATAGAACATTGTCCAAACTTCATCTAAATAATCATTTCAAAATCACTGCCAAAAAAAAGCCAAATGCAACCTACAAAAAACTTTGGATATAATCTTGTAAAGCAATTAAAAGCCCTAATTGCTCATACTCAGTAACAATATATCAGCACAGAAGAAATGAAAATTGAGTGCAGCCTATGAAATTACCCCCATTTTTTGATCAAGAACGCTAAATCAAACAGAAAATCGAATAGCCAAATAATTTTTCTCGCCATTTGCTATTTTCACAGCAGGTAATGGCTACTAGAAGTGGTTTTAAATATCCAGATCAACATCTCACTCAGCAAAACCGCTAGAATATCAAACGAAAAGCTAGAGTACCTTCACTACAATCCCAAAAAGAACAATTCAGAAGTTAAAAAAAAATAAAAAATTATTGTTTGGATGAAGGCAAGGCCTTAGTTGAGCTCCTTATAATCATACTAATATTATTAGGAAAAGAATATTATGTAACACATCAACAATACAAAATTTCCGATGAAATGCTTCTAGAATAATTGAATGTACATAAAAAAAATGTGTGTTGAACAAATTTTACCCCAGATGCCCCTCAGAAAATAACCGTCTTGTTTACATCATAAGGAAGAACCCGCAACTTGCAGTAAGATTTTATTGCCTTTGCTAGGCATTGTTTCTCAAGGTTCTCTGATTTCTGTATGAAACTCTTTAAATTATCTCGGTGCAAAACTCTCTCAACCCAGCTGTGACATAAAGTTTGTCAAAAAAATACGGAAATGGCCAGTAATTATTTCCCAAGGGATCTATATATATTCAAAAAAAAATTTGAAATAGCAAAATAAGTGAAGAATGATCCCCATTTGTTCAATAATGGGCCCTGCATCGGGTTCTTCAGTTACAAAGTGACTTGTTGCACCAATTAATCTCACACCAGCTTCGAAAGCCTGGAGAAGATAATTTGGAAAAGTTACACTCACAAGAAGAACCATGGAGATATTGAAGATATAGGTACCGTGTATGTCTGTCAAGTTTTAGAAAACAAACCTGTTTCGCAGGTCTCCCACCCTTGAACGATGGCAAAAGGCCATGGTGAATGTTTATTACATCCTTTCCGTAACTATTCAGAAACTTTCCAGATAAAATCTGCAAAAATAGAATTCTGACATTTTCAATCTCAATCTTTTTAAATCTGTAAACGTATAAAACAAAGCAGATAAATTACATACTATAAACACTTCAATTTATCAAAACGATTAGCAGAACAAGAGACACTCAAAAGATTGTTCTAGAATCAGTACTCCAAAAATTAATGATAGCAAAGCTAGTAGGCACATTTCAACTGACATTACAATGACTTTTCAATATATGAATTACCTGCATGTATCTAGCAAGCACAAGATCTCGAACCAAATCCAGGATCTCTGCCTCTCTCTTATCCCCTTTAGTTGTGTGAATATGGTGATACAGGATCATATGCCCTTCAAGAAATTGCATAACATGGGTGTTTGGCCCTATATCATGATTACTGGCAAGAAGACAGTTGAAGATGAGGCAACAACTACTAATCAAGAAATTATACAGAATACAAGAGATATCATCGGAACTCTTTTTTTACCTTATGACACATGCTATGTCCAGAGGAAGTCTTCCATCCTGCCAACCGTGCAATACATCGACCAGACAATGGTCCTGGACCACCACCATTGTGACAACTTTAGAAACCAAAACAAAAGCATCATTAGACCTAAAGATTTCACGTTCCAGCTTCAACTTCTAGTTGGGAGAAAGAGTTGATATACAAGCCTACTTGCAAAGTCAGATAAGATCCTTACATGAGCTGCTTCTATGTCAGTTTGTAAAGACGAAATGATAGCTGATTTCTCCCTCATCTGCCTCTTTCATCGGTGTATGATGACGACCACGTCTAGGAAAAATCTTGGAATTCTGGAACTTGCAGACAGCGATACATAGAAGTTCATAATATATATGCGCGGGTAGAAATGTCATTTGCACACATGAAGTTGTACAACTCAAAATGAATGTAAGTTTGTAAAAGGAAACCAAGCAACCGTGCACACGTTAGAAAGAGGATTACAACAAACTTTCATATGCATGTTGCTGAAGTTGAATGTAAATACACATAACTAGGTCTTTAAATAAGTCTTAAGAAACTGAATACTTAGAAAAAGAAAACCAAACAAATACTTATTAGGTCAATTTCAATTCCAATAATAACTTCAAATTTATTTATATACTCAAATTTTAGTGAGTCAATGAATGGCACAACCCTATGGCATTGGTTTAAGCCTTTTTTGATGATATCAACGAGCTTCTCATCTTTATATAATTTTGGATTCTTGATCGCCACCTCATCATTCCACAGAGGGAAAACCATGTACAAAAGATGAAGGAGAACATGAATTTTTACATCAATTGTCACCGTAAGCAAGTGAATTTGAATGCTAAGACATCTTGTAAATTGTTAATTAAATAGAAGTTAGAACTGATGTAAGACATGCTAAATTGCGAGTTTCACAAAGAGATACATTCATGAAAGGCAGCATTATGGAAAGAGATTAAAATATACAAAACTGCAGATCCATGGCATGAAATTTGGTTACAAATTAGAGAACAGACCAGTGTAGTACCTCTATGACGTTAAAACTTCTTTGTAGATGATATTCTTCGTATAAGGTCCTTTTTTCCTATGAATGAGCACCTTAGTTGTCAACATTGAAGTACCACAGGACAATGCGACATATAATTGGTCATGGGAAAAAATATGTTGAGGTAAATAGACAAGTGGTATTCGGTGGAGAAATACTTGTTTTCCTGCATATTGCCCAATAGTGATTTCGGCATGAATGATATTCTTTTTGAAACCTTTACAAACCATTCTTGTTCCATTACATAATCCTTCAGAAGGGCTTAGGTTTCTTAGTAGCATGATTGGGCTGTTTTCTTTGAGAATCAGCTCATGAGGAGGAAGGCCATTGTGTGTCAATGTGTTGAGGAACTCCTCTGGATAATAGTTATGAGTATCATCTATTGCCTTGTCATAACTTGTGTATCTCCATTCTTCTCCTGGAAATGAAGCTATGAGTTTCTGATTAAGTATGTCAACACATTCATTTCTTGTTGCAAGTATTGCACGTTGGGTTATAAACTGTGAGGAATGTGCGTTTTCTTTCAAAGCTGGGAAAATGGTGTTAATCATTCAAGTCTCTGGGGAGGATTTTTTTCCGTATGTAATCACCATTTCTGGTGGGATTTCTATTTGATCCTCATTTATAGTAGGCTCTTCTCCATTTCCAACTCGAAGAAGGAATTCACTAAAGCTCTGGTCGTCTTGTGCTCTCATGTTTTTGGACAATTTCAATTTATGCATTTGGGACCATAGGTAAGACTTAACCAAACTTGCATTCACTGATTCAGCTTGCGTACCTCGAGGAATGATGGGGAGCACTTGTTGGAAGTCTCCTTCAAATACGATAACTTTTCCACCAAACAATGTGTCATGGCTTGATATATCTCTTAATGTTCTATCGACTGACTCAATGTCCCATCTTTTGGCCATCGGTTCCTCATCCCATATTATCAAGGAAGCTTTTTGTAATAATTCAATTGTTCCATTTTGCTTTGATATATTGCACATACCTGACTTGTCACCATCGATTGAGATTTTGAATCTCGAGTGGGAGGTGTGTCTTCCTGGCATGATTGAGGCTACAACGCCTGATGTTGCTGTAGTGATTACTATTTTTTCCATGGCTCTTACAGTGGTAAGTAGCGCACAGTACAAAAAGATTTTGCCGGTTCATCCTGGGCCGTCGATGAAAAAAACTCCCGGTTTATTCACCTTGACACATTCAAGTATGAGATTATAAGCGATGCGTTGCTCTGAATTCAATCGAGATGTTGCTTCGAAGTCTTCTACAGGGGTTTCAACAGCCATCTCATCAAGCATCTCTCGCTTTTTCTGTACCTCAGTTCCACTTGTTTCTGCCTCCGGAACGGGTAGATAATAGTCCTTAACACTCTTTCCCATACTCTCCAAGAAATAATCAACACCTTGAAGTGTTTTTTGCAGACAAGATTCGGGAGTAATTGTATCCTTCCTACCAAAATTCTCAGAAAAGTCGTCGTAGCATTGATCCCAGAGAGATCTGGCATTTGTAGGCACACAAAAGACCAGGAGGGTAGCAAAAAGGCGTCGCAATGCCGAGGGCATTTGGAAAGATACAGCATCGGATAAGCACTGAAAAATCCAATTATCTGACAAGCACTGAAAAATCCAATCATCTGACTGGAGTAGGCCTCGTTTCTTAGTAGCTTCTCTAAAAGTCTGGGATCGAACTCCAATATACGTCAACAAGTCCTCGAGGGATGTAGGACGTCTTATATTGTTAAGCAATAACCTTAAGTAGAACCTTTCGCCTTCAGACGGGCTTGCTGAATTTATGCAACCAATGACTTTTTTGTTCTCCCATACAGTCCAACTTCGCCTTTGCTTGTTCTATGTAAATTTCAGGGAACTCACTATAGAGATGATTTTCCTTTTCTTCATCATTCAAGCAGTAGTTGAAAAACTCGGTAAGCATAGTCATCGGAGCAAGATCATTGCAAAGTAAACTATCCACTTGTTGATGCTCCCAATAAGAAATACACTGTTTGTTAGGTAAATGGAGTTGCAAATTGATAACTGTGGGTATATTTCGTTCACGTAGAATCCAAAAATCCTCCAAATCGCTTCGGGTGCTGCAACCCACCTAGCATCTTGGAAATGTTGTATTTCATCAAATACTGCTGCTCCATCATTTTCAAGAATATGCACCGCCCTTTGTCATGCCCTTTATATATATATACTTGTACAAGTATTTTACTGCTTTTACCCATGAGTATATAATGTAACAATCGTAGCAATGCAATAAGTATGGGTTATAAGGCACTGCCCATCTATTATCTAACGAAGAGTTTCGCACAATCACGTTCTGTCCATTTGCCCTTCTTCTATATATCGGATATGAATCCTTGCCTTGCGATGTCGCAGAGCAAAATGCCCGGTGTCATGCATATGTTGTTAGGGTTAATATCTCCATAAGGACCATGCACCATATGTTTCACAACTTTCTCATGGAGATCAGGATACAAGTGAGGATCGGGGGATCTCCGCACAAACAAATTTATCAAATTGCTCTGCACTTGTGATCCTATATTCAGCTTTCAAAATGATCAACAAATGAACATGAGGCAGACCTCTTTTTTGGAACTCTATGACATGAACATGAGCTTCCACTTCTCCAAGTATTTTCTTCGTAAAAAGTTGTTCTTTTAGATCTTGAAGCTTTGCGCGAAAAACTCGTGCCGATAAATCAGGTCTATCTTGTGATGTTTGCCCATCTTTTAATAAGTCCTTGATCTCTTTCCAATCTGGATTGCAGGTCATTGTGATGAACAAGTCTGGTTTTCCATATTTAGCAACCAATGAGATATCGTCAAGATATCTCTTCCTCATATCACGTGGCCCACCAACAAAGCTTGCGGGTAACACTATTCTTTTACCAACCATTTGTCCTCTATTCTCACCAGCCATAACACTGTCCACTATCCCTTTATATAGCCCTGCTCTAATGTGGCTTTGCTTATTTCTAAAATAACCTAGTCTGGTAGTCTCGAGCTTGATGTACACATCGACAATAAATTATTGCTGTAGATGCTTGGACAAAAGCAAAGTGGAACGCTCTCCATGACGAATTTGTAGCTTGTAGCTGTAGTATTCCCGGCATGGTACTCTATTAAAGCCTCCGCCATCAACACCTACCATGGTAATTAAATTTGAGTAGTCTAATTTTGTCACAAGAAAATAAGGATGATCTACATAGCTATAGACTTTGTTGTAAAATGTAAATATTAATATGAGTACCTTCTACTTCATTTCGGAAGATGTCCTCAACTGATGAAAAATTGTTGCCATTAGAGTTGCTTCCTGTATTTAAAGTGTTAGTAGCTCGTTTGGAAGTATCTCTCTTGAAAATATTTTGGTGCCAGCCAACCTCTCTATATGGAGATATTGCAATGGGTCATAACATCCATAACAATGGCGTACTTTATGCCTTTGTCCCGAAGTTGAATGGACAACGATATCACGTTCTTGGGGTACTGATGGATTATTCCCTTCAATCTAAATAGCAACAACTTGATCAAATGTCAGTGCATTGTATACCCATTGGTCCAATTTGACGTCACCCCTTATACGGATTATGTAGTTGTCCAGCTGTCTGTGCTCCAAGGTACACAAAAAAATTGCATAAGGATTACTAGTCAGCAGTTCAATAAGTTTCTCAACTGCAGACCCATTCAGGTGTGCTTCATTAATAACGCTCAGTCTGTTGTGGATCTCATTGTCAGTATCGTAGAAATATAATTGGAAAAAGCAGGGGTCATTATCAGATGGCATCAAAGCTGGTAAGTTATAATATATTTGCCCTTGTGCTCGGAAAGTATATACTTCCTTACTTGAATGAGCAAAGTTATTGCCCAGGTTCATGCGGAACGATGTGAAAGCGAATATGCTATTATATGCTCTTAAATGCCTCCGGAATTCCTGAGCATTAGATTCATGTGACGTGAACATCGAATATAATGCATCTGGAACAACAAGACTTTTGAGAACCACTTTTCCCATCCCACAGCAGAGACTTGGTGGCTCATATTGTAACCTTGCAGCACCACAAAACCGACAAGGTTGTACATGCCTAAGCTTGTGCAATGGAGATAGATGGAATTCATTCCCTGTTAGATATGGTTGAATGAAAATTTATTGGTTTATGTCGAATAAAGAATTTTCTAAATAAAATTTAATAGAATGCTTTAATGTCATACCGTCATCATATGCATCAGAGGTTGTTTGAGTTGTCTGCGACATGGGGTTCTCTCGTCCCTCGTCATCTAAGCTTGGAGATGCAATTGATGTAGATGCTTGGTTATTCCTTTTTCTATTACGAGAGGCTTTACCAATAACTTCATGTCTTTGTTCTTGCATCAATCTTGCATATCTATTCCTCTGGTACAAACGTCTAAGTGTGTCTTTCTCTGCTGTATACATTTCAAATAGCGGACGTTAAATTCATTACTCAAAATAAGATGCAAGATATATATGGTTCTCTAAAAAAAACTTTAAACCTTTTCCACCTTCAAGTTTTCGGGAACCTTTTTGCTCCTCGGGATGCATATTAATGCTTTGAATTGTATGTGATCTTATCAAGGATCTAATGGGAAACTATTATTAATCAACCTACAAGATAGGGAAAAAGATGGTGTAACCTGATAGAATAGACAAGCTAATTACAGAAACCCACATCAGAAAATGATGAGAATTCATGAAATAAAGCTTCTAAGCATATTACTAAACTGATATCGATTGATAAAAGCACACACACACACACACACACACACACACACACATATATATAATTGACATGGACTGTACTGCCAAACTGATACTAATTGATACAAGCACATATACATACAATTGACATGGGAGATAACAAAAGATTGTAAACTGAAAAAATAAACAACCTAATTACAAAACACATATCATAGAGTATGACAATCCATGAAATTAAGCATCTAAGCACACAAATAAATTGATACAGATAGAAATAAGCTCATATACATATAATTCACAGGGGAGATGGAGAATAGGTTCTCAATTGAGAGAATAAACAAAATCTGAGCACACAAATAAATTGATGCAGATTCATACAAAACAAGTTAACTACAAAAACCTACAACATAAATGCACAGTAATGAAGTAATTGACGTAAATATATAATTGACATGGGAGATTGAAAAAGGTTAAAAACTAATTACAAAAATCCACATCAGAAAGTATGTCAATCCATGAAACTAAGCATCGATATAAGTTCATATGCATATAGTTCACAGGTTAAGTGGAAAAGAAGTT
>MKEJ01080035.1:0-13307 GCA_001753735.1 Embelia ribes | reverse complement strand
AATGTTTAGGGTTCGTTGGAGGGGGGAAAAGTGCCCGAACGATCTCTCGGTTTGGAATATGGTTTTTGTTTCTAACTAAGCTTTTCTGTTTTTTTATTTTTTTTTTAGTAAATATCTTATTCTGTTTGACTTTTCAATTTTTAATCTGCATGTAAAATGGATTTTTTTTTGTTTTGTTTTGTTCTTTCAATCTGAGTTTCTTTTTAAAAAATATTTTATTCCTTGACCAGAACGTTGAAAATTTTAAGGAGCTCATTGAATAGTAAATTTCGGAAAAAAAATAAATGCATTTATATTCAAAAACCTTTTATTAAATATATTTGAGTTATTTTCAATGTTTAATAATTTAGTCTATATGATATGAGTGAAATTGAAAAATCATATTTAATGCATTTTTTGATTTTTTATTAAACAAAAAGGAAACAAATTCTTTTCTTAAATGATATTTATTATGAATGGGATGTAGTAGTTCTATTTTTCCTTATAAGTAAGAACTAAATAAATCCTATGTATTTTTCTCAACTGAGTAATTCTAAGCTACCAACTTTACCTCAAAGTTCATTGGAGGAAAAAGAAAAAAAAACTTAAATGTTATGAATAATTCATTCAATTACCAAAATAACTCTTCACTAGCGCATATTTTCTAATTTCTCCATCTCTTAAAAATAATTAATTTACTTCAACAAAAAGTATTTCTAATCATGAATAGGTTACATAAACGGAAATAGAACCAAACATATCTCTTCTAAACATGATCTCCAAAACATGGCAAAATGATGCATAAAATTCCATCAATAAATTCAAAAATCCCTCATCATGCCAATCGTTTATGTTTTATAATTGTGGGAATATAATAGATGGTCATCAAGGGAGGGGTGATACAAGTGACTTGCCATTGATAAAACATATACCAAGAATAGGGGACTCACTTTTGAGCATGTAAGTGCATTTAAGGCTTGTGAATTTGCTTATAAATTTATAGTTTTGCTTGGGCTCTAAGTACCTGAACAACAAGAAAATTACATTGTTAGCAAGTGGTTCCAAAATATTACTTGAATACTACATCATTTTGTAATCCTCTTCTAAATAGTGAAATGGTATTTCCTACATCCACAAATAATAGGGGCAGTATGACCAACACACAGTTTTACAAAAAATATATATATATTAATAACTTTTCAATTTTTAAAACTTTTCAAGAAAAAAAAACCTTTCAAAATTTAAATAATATGTAAATACCAATTTTACGTTTTTTTTATATTTTGTCTTACTCTAATGGCTAGTGATTAAGAAGGGTTAATAGTAGTAATTCATCGAATTTAGTATTGAATGAACATCCAAAAAGAGAAGTCCACCAATAGTTTTTGTGCATCTTAAAAAATAAAATACACCAACTATTGCGAATAGAGGGAGGACTAACTTTTGCGTGGTAGACGAGACTAAATCCAAAAGTATTAGTCAAGCCATATATATTTTAGTATTCTTTATATTTTAGGCACTTTTATTATTGGGTTAAGTACATGTTAATTAAATCAACCTTTCACACAAAATTCAATGTGATACACCACTCTAAAATTCATCCAATTATACTGCTATTACAATTTGATAAATTTGGTCAATTTCAGATCGTTTCCGTCAATCTTTTGGACGATTTTAGGCAATATGTTGGACGTGATCCATCCAATGTGTACCAATTCAAAATTGTAATGTTACTGTCATAATTGGAAAATTTTAAAAATTGGTATGTTAATTGAATTTTAGGAGAAAATTTGGTGTATGGATAAATATTTAGAGAGAATTACCAAAATAGGTCAGTTTTTAAAACTATTTAACAAGATTAGTCATTTTTGAAACTATTTACCAAAATGGGTCACTTTTAATATTTTTGTGGAAGAATTACTTTGTATATTCTTTTCATGACAAAATTTTCATTTGATACAAAAACTAATATCTCTCTATGTTGTTCTCTCTTTAAGTCGTGACACAATTCTTAATAGTTTCGATTTTATATTTATACTTAATAATATGTATTCATAACCAATGTATATATACAATATTTAATTAGTAGCAAGTTTCAAACAATTCAAAATCCAAATATGAAAGAAGTTTTTTCTACTATTTGAGTGTGATGAAATGTAAGAAAAAAGTGAATAGAACACGGGATAGCAAAAAGAATTTTTTTTAGTGCATACGAGATGAATTAAATATTTTACTTGAATGTACATTTCAAAAATTCAGCATCATATATACTTTATGTTATATAATTTCTAAAAATGTATTCTTTTTCAATTTAAAAATATTTTTTTCAAAATTTTAAAATGGGAGAACAAAAGAAAAAAATTTGAGTATAGGTGTGTTGTATACGGATATGTAAAAATATGAGTATTTTTTATTAAGTTCTACATAAATTCAGAAAACGAAAGGTTTTTTAATTATTTGTACTTACGGGGTGTTAAACGACAATAGTTTGTTAATTTACTGATAAAGTATAGTTTGAAATTCTGAAATCAGGCCATGTAAGACTTACAGAAAAATTAAGTAATATTAGTGATTTCTTCAAAATGAATTTAACTTATTTCAACTCATACTTATTATTAAAAAGATAAAATTACACTTTTAATTTGATGCTTCTTAGTAAATTACAAACAAATAAATTATAAGGATATTTTTATCTTGTGGTTATAAGTGATCCATTTTGATAAATATTTTAAAAAATAACCAATTTAAGTAAATAATTTTGAAAAACGACCTTTTTTGTAAAATTTTCAAAAATTTAAACCGTTATTATTTGTTTACTAATGTTAGAACAAAAATGAATTATTATTAATTAACTAATGAAAGAAGAGTTTCCATAAACAAACAACACCGTCTCAAAATCCCTACGTGTAAGGTGCGCTGTCTTTGCTTCCGGTCACCTTTCAACTCTCTCTCTCTCTCTCTCTCTCTCTCTCTCTCCCCCTGAATTTAATTTATACACAGCGAAACGCCAGCCTCCTCCTCCTATTGGAAATCCTCTCTCCCTCCCTCTCTCTCTCATCCAGTTGTCATCTCTCAGACCCACCTCCTATATTCTCTTATTGGGTCTGGTTTTACCAGGTTCGATCTCGTTTCCCTTTTTCCAGATCTGGGCCTTTCACAATTTCCAGTTTTAACACGACTAATCGTTTGTTTTAGATCTCAATTCTGTAGCTTTGTGTTGGGTTTAGCTCAATTTCCATTTTTAATACGATTATTCGTTTGTTTTAGATCTCAATTTTGTGGCTTTGTGTTGGGTTTAGCTCAATTTTCATTTTTAATACGATTAATCGTTTGTTTATATCTCAATTTTGGGGCGCTGTATTGGTTTTGCTCAATTTACATTTTTAGTATGTTTAGTCGTTTGTTTTAGATTTCAATTTTGTATTTTTTTTTGTTGGGTTTTGCTCAATTTGTATTTTTAATATGATTAATTGCTTGTTTTGGATCTCAATTTTGTAGTTTTGTGTTGGGTTTAGCTCGTATTTACTCAATTGGGTTTAGCTTTGATTGAATTCTCAATAGTGATATGATCTAGTCATTTCTTGATTGAATTCAAGGGATTAGAAAAAGGAAAGGAAAAATATTTGAAATGAGTGTAAATTTATGCGTATGTTAAATAATGCTTAGAAAGGAACATATAATGGTTATAAAACATCACACTATGGGATTGATCATTGATTTTTTACTAAAATTTATCAATTTATAAACGTACCCTTTTGGATGCATTTTTTGTTTCCTTTTTCATAGGAGCTAGATCTAGAGGTTAAGTTGGTGACTTCCAAAAATTTTCTATGCATCTAGCTGTCAACCTTTGATTGAGTCAAATGTGGTGGTCCATATAATGTTTGGTCAATTTTTATCTTTTCTAGATGTATCCGTCTAGTTTTATTTCTAGAAGTTCTGATTGCACTTTGTCCTTTCTGCTCATTTCATATTGATATCATGAAAATTTGGACGTATCCAATATGTTAATTTTCTGAAATTATTGTAACTAAAGTACGCAGTTGCCTGATTTCTGAAATAACCATGAATAATTTTCAGCCAACATCAGCTTCCAATTTGTAAGTTTGACTTAATTTCTGTGTGGCCAATATCATATCATATGATTCAAAAAGATATGATATTCATTTTCCTTATTTGGTTTGCTTTTATTTAGTATTGATCTATTTACTCTTCTTGCATTAAGTTGCTCCGAATTTGTTGATTTTTTGGCGTTGGACTGGTATGTTAAATTATTTAAGCCTAAGTCTCTCAAACTATTGTAATTGTTGACAATCTGCCTGTTCTTTTTCTCCATTGTTAATTGGTAGTCACTCGCTGATTGATCCTCGTATTTATTTTATCAGGTATTCAAGATACTTGCGGATTCCTTTAGGTGAAGGGAGTCAAGATAATGAAGAAGGCATTTGATCAAACAGTTAGGGAAATGTAAGCTGGACAATTTTTGTATACATCTTTTTGGAGATGAATACCAAATTTTCTTATTTTTTTGATTCATATCGTGGTTATACAGAATCATTTCCTGGTCGTCTCACTTTATGTACAAGTTATATTAGAATTATAAGCATGTGAATTGACTTACTATCAAACTCCCGAATGAATTATTATTTACTATTCTCTTCATTTGCAGTAAGAGAGAGGTGAATAAAAAGGTTCTTAAGGTTCCTGGAATAGAACAAAAGGTAAACAAGTTTATGAACTTTTAGATTTTTTGGTCTATATGTATGTTTGTTTGTGGAACAAAGTTTGTTATCATCGGGTCTTCAGGAGTTTTTGGAGTAAAAGGCACGTGCTTGAGCATGCAATACTCTTAGTGCCTGTAGAGTGCCTAGTAGTGTCCTGTAACCGTTACGGGGATTAAATTTGTGTCCACATTGCTTATGCAGAATATTGCTGTGGAGCATTACAAATTGTAATCATTTTGTATTATGCTTTAGATTGTTAAATATATAGAAGGAAGATAAAAAACTTTTGTTCACTTTTGGAATCCAACAAAACAGTCACGCATGGAAAGATAAGACATCTTCTCGGAGATATGAAAGATTTTAGCTGATTAAAGCTTTAGCTTGCCAGTTGAATGTAAATCTCCACATTGTAGATCCTGGGAGGTTAAACATCTTCGCATAAGCAAATTACAGTCCAATCATGATAGAAAACATCTGGCTCATTAGAAAGCTGGGAAATGTTTCGATGCATTGAGTTGTGTGATAAAAAACCTCTATTCTAGTCCATTATATATTTGTTCTTAAGTTCTACATGTTTTGGCTATCTTGTTGAGCTAGTCAAACAAGCCTTTCCTCGCTCAGTCCTTGTGCAAGTGTCCCTTATGTTTTCTTTTTAATTTATTTAATTTTTTTTCTGGTAGTTGATGGTAGACCTACAATTTTTGTATCTACACAGAATATCGGTACCTTTTCCTACCGTCCTGTCCTTATCCACAGCTTCAAATAGATTTCAGTTTAGGCTCCCCTCCTAAGATCTGAGAAATGTTCCAACGCATTTCTACCTGTATGTGTTTTGTAATAAAATTGTACTGGAGTTAATGCTGGCAATCATCTGATCTTCTTTCACGTGTTGGCTGCTGGTTTATGTTTGCTACTGATCCCAAACTTTTGTAAGCACCTCGAATTCCGTAGGAATTGGTGTAATGCCATGTAAACATCAATACTTATCTTGAACCAAATTGTTAATTTTTTTGAGTTTCGAAATTGCTACATTTTGGTTTCCTTTCTGCATTTTAAATGTCAGTTAATGTGCAATGGTTGTCTTTAATGTTTGGGACCTTTGTAGTTTTACCTCTTGGATGCATTAGTATTTCTGTCAGGCTACCACTTTTGTTTTTTTTTACCTTAGGGTTGGTTTTTTCTGCTGTTTGGGCTGTAAGTTGTACTTTGAGATGTTCATGGTTTATGGTAACTCTTTTTAAAATTTTTGATGGGTAGCCATAAAATGCAATGTTTATCTTGATAGTTCATTTTTCCTTCTTTTTCCAGGTTCTTGATGCTACTAGCAATGAGCCCTGGGGTCCCCATGGATCTCTTCTCGCTGATATTGCACAAGCTTCAAGAAACTAGTAAGTTCTATTGCTTGTAGGTAGTGGAGACTCATGATTGCTATGCTGTAGAGAATTGATATGCTCTTAAACATGCAGCCATGAGTACCAGATGATCATGCAAGTAATTTGGAAGCGTATCAATGATACGGGCAAGAACTGGAGGCATGTCTATAAGGTCCTACGATTTTATCATCTATTAGTTGTTTTTCCCTTTTCCTTTTTGCTCGTGTTGTTTCTTAGGGATGCATTTGATTGTGGTATTGGAATTTTAATTTTCTTTACTTTTTATTTTATTTTATTTTATTTTAGAACTGAATTTGTAAAAGATTGGAAAACTTCATCTTCTCCATTTTATTTTCACTCTCATACAACATTGACTTCCAGAGAAAACAAATTCAAGTTTAAGTAGATTCATAAAATTGGGGTGCTTTTATACAAGTATATACAGAAATCCAGTGTTTGCATTACCTGTAGTTTCAAACCTGAAACATGTTTCGTTCATCTATAACCTACTGCACCCTTGATTTTCGATTTTACTTGCCTGTTTCCATATTTTTGTACCTTAAAGCTCTCTCCCTCCCCCGCCTCCCAACCCCCGCGTCATACTCACGGTTGGATGCACTCAACCATTGTATCAGACTCATAACCTGTTGTTGGTACTTGTGGCATTTATTCTGCCTTATTTCTGTTGTGTAATTAAAATTCTTGGAAAAGTAGCAATAATAAAGTCTCATATGTGGAATGATTAATCCTCCATTTTAGTTGTACTTTGAAATCATATTCATTTCAAGCATATGCCTAGTTTTATCTTTTTAAGTTCTCTATTTTTCTGTACTGTGGTACTCAATTGTATTATCTTTTTTTTTAGGGTTTGACTGTTCTGGAATATTTGGTTGCTCATGGATCAGAGCGTGTAATAGATGAGATCAGAGAACATGCATATCAAATATCGGTAAATTTCTGTTACACGAGCAATATAGCTTTACCACCTTAATGTCTTGCTTGAAGTTATTTGGATTAAATTGCTAACGTGGTGTTGATAACCTTTTTTTCTTGTGAAGACATTGTCTGATTTTCAGTATATTGATTCCAATGGGAGGGATCAAGGAAGCAATGTCAGAAAGAAGTCTCAGAGTCTTGTGGTTTTAGTGAATGATAAGGAAAGAATACAAGAAGCGAGAGAAAAGGCGGCTGCTAACAGAGACAAGTAAGTCAATTTGATTGTTACTGCCTTGGAGAAAGATCACGAAAACGATTATTCACAATTTATTCATGAGATAAAAATGTCTAATATTCACTGGTTACCATCTCCCTGCACATGTTCTCACTTGTCAGACTAAAGTTTTCTTTTCCAGTTCATAGTTTCAAGTGATGCTTCTGTTTTTGATTTCTCTCTATTTGTTCAAAGCGGAATCATTTCAAGGGAAAACTTAATTTATTCCTTGTTGAGTGACCCTGATGGGGACCTAAAGGAGGGAAAAGGTTTCTATGTTATTTGGTTATTGGGTGGACAGTCTTTCTGAAATCTTTTTCTTTCCATCGTCCTGCTACAAAAATTTGCTTTACATATGATTATTTGTTTTATATTATTTATTGAAAACTAGGGTTGGTGAAATGCTAATTAAATCAGATAACATTCTCTTCCTGTGGATACTTTCTGATTTTTCTCCCTTGCTTTTTAGCTTTGAGCTCAAAACTAATTGATCAATCTTGATGCCCTCTTGTTTTCTGTGCCATTCCTTCTGCCCAGGATTGAAGTTGATGGGGGAAGTTTTTGACTTGAACAAATGTCTTAAGATTTTAGTGCTTTCTCCATTAATTGTTCATTTAGACAAGTGTTTTTGAATCTTAAAGTTATATGTTACGATTTATTTCCCTTAGATGTTGAGGTATCAGATTTTCATGCGCAAGTATTTTTTGGCTTTAGGTTCAGGAACACATCAATGGGTGGAATGTACAGGCCGGGTTCTGGAGGATATGGATATGATGACGATCGCTATGGTGGTAGAGACCATGATCGGAATGGTTATGGGAGAGAAAGAGAATGGGGTGATGACCGCTATGATCGTGATGGGGATCGTCAGATGAGAGATTCAGATGAACATTATGGCAGGGATGATGATTATCGTGGGAGAAGTCAAAGCGTGGATGGCTACAGGTATAACTCAAGAAGTAGGAGCTCTGATAGAGAGAGGGACCGAAGTTTTGAAGATGATGGTCAATACTCATCTAGGTTTGTGATATTTTTATTATCTTGTAAATGATTTATAGTAAATAAGCTGGGAATCATTTATGTGAATTTATTAGAATCTCCTGATTTGGAAATGTAATTTGTTTTCCAACCATTTCTTTGAAAACCATGCTTCAGAATAAATTTTGTACCATTGTGGTAATTGCCGAAAAATAAAATAAAATAATCCTGTACTATTATGATAATTTATCATGATCATTTTGCTTCTATCAGAGAAAGTGGTGCCAAAGCTGATGATCATTCTCAAGATGGAAGGTAAATATAGTCTGCCTTTTCCAAAAGTTGGTCTTTTGACACTTATCAGGCTGTCAATTGTATACTAACCTCTCTTTTCTTTTATTGTTCTAGTGCCTCAGGCAACCGTCTCGATAGGAAATCTTCTGGGCAAAACCTCGGTGCTCCTCCGAGTTATGAAGAGGCTGTTGGTGATGCTCGGAGTCCTGTTCATTGCGAAAGGTAATTGTTTTCCACCTCAATATGCATCTAAATTAATGACTTTTTTTGCCAAAATTAGTATTGACTATTATTAGTTTTTCGGTTTTTTCAATTGTCACAGGGGTGAAGTTCCGGCGACAACTGCTCCCAAAGCACCCACTCCTCCAAGCACTCGCCCCAGTGAAACCAATGCCACTAACAGTGCATCTGTGCCTCCTGCCTCTGCCTCTGCCTCTGCCTCTGCCTCTGCCTCTCCTCCCCCTCCTGCCTCTCTCTCACCTCCTGCTTCTTCACCTGCAAACGAGGAAATCCATAGCTTCGACGAGTTTGATCCACGTGGCTCATTTGCAGGTCTTTTCTTGTGCTTATTTGTCTCTGTTTCTAATTTTTTTTTTTAATTTGCATGGTGCATTGTTTTTCCTCTTAATAAGTTCCAAAAGAGAATTGTGGAAGTATTGACTTTTTTAATTTAGTGTCACATCTGTTTCGGACATCATATTGAATGCTATGCATTCCGGAATGTTAGATACACATCCAGACATGTTCTATCCATTTACTTTATTTTGAGAAAGGGTTGTAAGGCATCGACACATTGGAAATGTACTTGTTCATCACTTGTACTCACTTGTCTATCCTAGTTCTTTAAAATTTAGCATCTCGGGGGCCATCAAGAAAGTAAAAAGAATAGCAAAAGGCAGTGAGAGCACAGTTATTTAAATTGACTTATGTTAGTTTTTGATAAATAATGTGACTAGGGCATGCATTTTAATTCGACTGATTTAAGAAATAATGATTTTGTTATTTTGATCTGGTCTTATATATTTCATATAATGCTGGACTCTTGGACGTAACTAGAATTCTGAAGATAAAGTTGTGTCTCTGCCTTGGTGTTCACTACATTTTTCAGAAACTTTGTATCAGCCTATCCAAATCGCGGCATATCCCTGTTCCCTATCCATACCCATAGTACTTAGGTGCAGGATAGTTGAAGACAAACTATTTTCACACCAAACCGTACGTCTTTCTAGTTCTGTTCATTCTCTCGGTTAAACCTGCCACTGTGTCAAAGGAAATATGTAGTAAATCTAGTCATCTAGTCACATAAGTTTTTACCATTATATCATTGCCTTGGTATCTAGTTTATTAGTTAAATGCCCGTTCAAGTGTGCCCTGGTAATAAATGATGTGATAAGCTTTATAAAGTTAACAGAACCACTTTGTACTTCTGTGGAGATGGTTTCTATATCGGAACATTCCAACAAAAATGCTTTCTCTACCTGCAATCTACAATTTATATGTCTTGGACCAATACCCCTCTTTTTATAATCTTTCCGGTATAAGAACTATGTTTGGTTATCATTTTATGTCTGGTTTATTAGCAAGTAGTGGATATTAAACCCATGTGGAGGGTCCAATTATATCAGAGGTGGTAGTATAATTGAGATAAATTCGTTTTTGCTCAAAAGTTAGCACATTTGGGAACTCATATTTTTGTTTCTTTTTTGGTCAGTTGCTCCAGCTACCACGAGCAATGCGGAAATGGATTTACTTGGCTCTCTGTCCGACTCGTTTTCCTCAAATCCACTGGCTATCGTGCCAGCTACACCTGCAAGTGCAGTTTCTGATGCTGATGCCTCGGTGGGTTTTAGCTCTGGGTCCACATTTGCTGCTGTCTCCTCTGCTCAGGTAGAATTGATGTCATTATTCCGAGAACATTCTCAATCTTACTTTGCAGCATGTTGTTATAAGGTAGAACTGGCAGTGATTTGCTTTATAAGTCTTGGTTCGTATAAAATTTTAACTCAAGTGGTGTGAGATTCAAGGCAAGCCTTAGGAAGCATAGGTTTCAGTTTGAATCTAGTTGATTGTATTTCTTTTGAGGGCTACCTCAACCCTTTGACATGGGCTACCGGTGCTATGGGTGGAAACTGTAACACCTTTATAGCTTTTAGGTGCGGTCATGTGTTCGAACTTCGATGAGCTTAGTTGGTAGGCTGAGCTGACCGGTAATTGTACGGATTAAATTTCATACTCGTATGATTTTTTCTATTAAATACTAAGATTGAAGAGTGATGTAGGAGCTACACCCGTGTTACTACAGTCAGTGATATTTCTACATTATTCTATGCGAAAGGTTCTCTGTTGTGCTAGTACTACTAATTCTTGTCCAATATCTGACAGGACGAAGATCTATTAGTAGTTCAGGCTTGTTGGGTGATAGGAGAACATTGGTTTATAGGACTGCCCTTTCTCCCTCAGAATTTTTTGTTCTGTACTTAAATATGGATAATTTTTGTTGTTGAGTCTGCATGTCTATTGTCCCCCTACGTCAAATCTTTATTTATTGCTCATATAAACTTTACTTCTTCTCTGAGTTGTATTTTTCATTTCTATGCAGCCATTTGATGACCCATTTGGGGATGGTCCTTTTAGAGCTATACCTACTACAGAAGCTGCCCTGGCTCAACCCCAAACTGTTGCCCGCACATCTTCGTTTGTTGCTAGCTCCGAGCAGCCTCAAAAATCCATCAATCCCTATGGTGAAGTTTCTCCTACAATGAACGCATCGTTCGCACCCCAAGATTTCCCATCATCAAATCAGGACACTACTGACATTTTAGCAGATATTCTTCCACCCTCCGGGCCTTCCGCTCCAGTTACTTCATCGACTGGCTTTCCACCGCAGCCCGTGTCTATGAATGGTTATTCAACTCAATCTGGCCCACAGGAGCTGCAAACTAGTTTTTCCCCTCAAGTCCCAAACAGTTCTGTTGCCCAGAGTGGTTTTCCTGGTCAAGCTGGAGCAGTCTTGGGGTTTCCTGGGCAAGTCAACTTGGTTACACAAACAGGTTTCGGAGGTCCGACCCCTGAACCCACACAGCAATCGACGAATTACTATGGGAACTACCTCCAGCAGCAGCAAGCACATGCAGCTCCTTCCATGGTTTCGCAACCTACTCCTGTGGGACCCACCCAGCAGTATAACAACTCAAACTTCCTTTCACAAAGGGGTCATGGTAGTTTTATTTCAACTGCTCCTTCTCAGCCTACCTTCCCGGCTTCAACAGCTCTCACTTTAGTTCCTCAACCAGCCAAGGAAAAGTTTGAGACCAAGTCTACAGTTTGGGCTGATACTCTGAGCCGAGGGCTTGTCAATTTGAATATATCTGGACGTAAGTTAACTTATTAAATCTCAAGTTATTTATTGCTACATTTCTACTTTTTCTTTAGGGTGAACTTCAATAACCTTTATTTTTTACTCGACTCCTGATCCAATTTTATTTATATGGATATGAGTTCAAATTAAATTGTCACGTGCTACATTTCTGTTTCTTTTTCTGTGGAAATTTATTTTTCACATTTGTTGTTTTGTTCATCTCCACCTTTGTCCATCTTCAAATTGAATTGGTCTCAAGGATTTCATAAGTTAAGCACTTGATTGCTACAACATAATGAAACGTGCAAACTCATAATTTTGTTTGAATGAAGAACCTAACTTGTACATGTTTTCTGCATGCAGCTAAAACAAATCCACTGGCCGATATTGGTGTTGACTTTGATGCAATAAATCGTAGGGAAAAGAGAATGGAGAAACCTACAACATCTGTGGTGACATCAACTATCACAATGGGTAAAGCAATGGGGTCGGGATCTGGCATAGGCCGAGCTGGTGCGGGTGCCATTAGGTCTCCAGCGAACTCCATGATGGGCCCTGGAATGGGTATGGGTGGAGGTGGCGGCTATGGAGCCGGAATGAATCAACCCCCCATGGGAATGAATATGGGTGGTCAAAACATGGGTATGAGGATGAATATGGGTGGTGCAAATATGGGTATGGGAATGAACATGGGTGCGATGGGCCAAGGAGGAGCACCGATGCAGCCAATGGGATTCCCTCCTGGCTCTAACATGCCAGGTGGATACAATCCGATGATGGGCAGAGGCGGTGGCTATACACAGCAACAACCATATGGTGGTGGATATCGATGAGAGACAGAGAACCCACAACCTTAACTGCAATGTTTTAAGTGAAAGTAATTGTGTTGTGTTTTGGCCAAAATATTCCAACGAGTGGTGGAAAAGTTTTTATTTTCTTTTCATATGTTGTAATTTTGCTGAGAAGCTCTGCTTGTAGAAATGTATAATGTAATTTGCTTTTTGAACTTTTTTCGTGTTCACGTGTTTCTTGCTTGCTGTGTCATTTGTTACACTACTAGCTGGTGGTTATTTGATCGAGTTGTATCATAGAGAGGAACACCTACCTTAGGTGCCTCTCTCAGTTCCGTGTACCTTTTTTCTCCCTCTCTTGAGAATTTGAGGTGATGTCGAATAATGCATCAACAAGTTGGACAATAAAACTGATGATTCATTTTTTCATTTTTCTTCTTTTTTGTGCGTTACCTGATTAGTGCCGGTATTTTGTGTTTGCCGGTGAAGGCAACTGTTTGACCTGTCGTATTGAGTGTTGGTTTTTGGAACTTCATTTTGCATGGTTTTCTGTGGAAAAATGGCATGCTTGATTGCCTAATGCTCTATCCGTCTCATAAA
>MKEJ01080025.1:0-16725 GCA_001753735.1 Embelia ribes | reverse complement strand
TTAAATTAATCCAATTACATTGTTTTTACAGTTTTGATATATTTGGTATATTTCAGATTGTTTCCGCCAATTTTTTGGATGATTTCAGGAAATATGTTAGACGTGATCCATCCAATGTGTACCAATTCAAAATTGTAATGTTACTGTCATAATTGGAAAATTTTAAAAATTGGTATGTTAATTGAATTTTAGGAGAAAATTTGGTGTATGGATAAATATTTAGAGAGAATTACCAAAATAGGTCAGTTTTTAAAACTATTTAACAAGATTAGTCATTTTTGAAACTATTTACCAAAATGTGTCACTTTTAATATTTTTGTGGAAGAATTACTTTGTATATTCTTTTCATGACAAAATTTTCATTTGATACAAAAACTAATATCTCTCTATGTTGTTCTCTCTTTAAGTCGTGACACAATTCTTAATAGTTTCGATTTTATATTTATACTTAATAATATGTATTCATAACCAATGTATATATACAATATTTAATTAGTAGCAAGTTTCAAACAATTCAAAATCCAAATATGAAAGAAGTTTTTTCTACTATTTGAGTGTGATGAAATGTAAGAAAAAAGTGAATAGAACACGGGATAGCAAAAAGAATTTTTTTTAGTGCATACGAGATGAATTAAATATTTTACTTGAATGTACATTTCAAAAATTCAGCATCATATATACTTTATGTTATATAATTTCTAAAAATGTATTCTTTTTCAATTTAAAAATATTTTTTTCAAAATTTTAAAATGGGAGAACAAAAGAAAAAAATTTGAGTATAGGTGTGTTGTATACGGATATGTAAAAATATGAGTATTTTTTATTAAGTTCTACATAAATTCAGAAAACGAAAGGTTTTTTAATTATTTGTACTTACGGGGTGTTAAACGACAATAGTTTGTTAATTTACTGATAAAGTATAGTTTGAAATTCTGAAATCAGGCCATGTAAGACTTACAGAAAAATTAAGTAATATTAGTGATTTCTTCAAAATGAATTTAACTTATTTCAACTCATACTTATTATTAAAAAGATAAAATTACACTTTTAATTTGATGCTTCTTAGTAAATTACAAACAAATAAATTATAAGGATATTTTTATCTTGTGGTTATAAGTGATCCATTTTGATAAATATTTTAAAAAATAACCAATTTAAGTAAATAATTTTGAAAAACGACCTTTTTTGTAAAATTTTCAAAAATTTAAACCGTTATTATTTGTTTACTAATGTTAGAACAAAAATGAATTATTATTAATTAACTAATGAAAGAAGAGTTTCCATAAACAAACAACACCGTCTCAAAATCCCTACGTGTAAGGTGCGCTGTCTTTGCTTCCGGTCACCTTTCAACTCTCTCTCTCTCTCTCTCTCTCTCTCTCTCTCCCCCTGAATTTAATTTATACACAGCGAAACGCCAGCCTCCTCCTCCTATTGGAAATCCTCTCTCCCTCCCTCTCTCTCTCATCCAGTTGTCATCTCTCAGACCCACCTCCTATATTCTCTTATTGGGTCTGGTTTTACCAGGTTCGATCTCGTTTCCCTTTTTCCAGATCTGGGCCTTTCACAATTTCCAGTTTTAACACGACTAATCGTTTGTTTTAGATCTCAATTCTGTAGCTTTGTGTTGGGTTTAGCTCAATTTCCATTTTTAATACGATTATTCGTTTGTTTTAGATCTCAATTTTGTGGCTTTGTGTTGGGTTTAGCTCAATTTTCATTTTTAATACGATTAATCGTTTGTTTATATCTCAATTTTGGGGCGCTGTATTGGTTTTGCTCAATTTACATTTTTAGTATGTTTAGTCGTTTGTTTTAGATTTCAATTTTGTATTTTTTTTTGTTGGGTTTTGCTCAATTTGTATTTTTAATATGATTAATTGCTTGTTTTGGATCTCAATTTTGTAGTTTTGTGTTGGGTTTAGCTCGTATTTACTCAATTGGGTTTAGCTTTGATTGAATTCTCAATAGTGATATGATCTAGTCATTTCTTGATTGAATTCAAGGGATTAGAAAAAGGAAAGGAAAAATATTTGAAATGAGTGTAAATTTATGCGTATGTTAAATAATGCTTAGAAAGGAACATATAATGGTTATAAAACATCACACTATGGGATTGATCATTGATTTTTTACTAAAATTTATCAATTTATAAACGTACCCTTTTGGATGCATTTTTTGTTTCCTTTTTCATAGGAGCTAGATCTAGAGGTTAAGTTGGTGACTTCCAAAAATTTTCTATGCATCTAGCTGTCAACCTTTGATTGAGTCAAATGTGGTGGTCCATATAATGTTTGGTCAATTTTTATCTTTTCTAGATGTATCCGTCTAGTTTTATTTCTAGAAGTTCTGATTGCACTTTGTCCTTTCTGCTCATTTCATATTGATATCATGAAAATTTGGACGTATCCAATATGTTAATTTTCTGAAATTATTGTAACTAAAGTACGCAGTTGCCTGATTTCTGAAATAACCATGAATAATTTTCAGCCAACATCAGCTTCCAATTTGTAAGTTTGACTTAATTTCTGTGTGGCCAATATCATATCATATGATTCAAAAAGATATGATATTCATTTTCCTTATTTGGTTTGCTTTTATTTAGTATTGATCTATTTACTCTTCTTGCATTAAGTTGCTCCGAATTTGTTGATTTTTTGGCGTTGGACTGGTATGTTAAATTATTTAAGCCTAAGTCTCTCAAACTATTGTAATTGTTGACAATCTGCCTGTTCTTTTTCTCCATTGTTAATTGGTAGTCACTCGCTGATTGATCCTCGTATTTATTTTATCAGGTATTCAAGATACTTGCGGATTCCTTTAGGTGAAGGGAGTCAAGATAATGAAGAAGGCATTTGATCAAACAGTTAGGGAAATGTAAGTTAGAGGTTTTCTGTACTTTTTGGAGACAAGCACCAAAATTTATCCATTTTGTAGTTCATATCATATTTATAACACAAGATAATTTACTGATCGGCTCACTTTATTATTCAATTTTATAAGAGTTATTAGCATGTAAATTACTCTGTAGCAACCTCCTGAATGCATAACCATCTAATATTCTATTCATTTCCAGTAAGAGGGAGGTGAACAAGAAGGTTCTCAAGGTTCCTGGAGTAGAACAAAAGGTAAACATAATTACTAACTTTGATATTTTTTGAGGTCCGATAGAAAATTGGCTGTGGGAAAAATATCACTGGATTTTCAGGCACTTATGCGGAAAAAGACAGACGTTCTTGAACGAGAAATGTTCTTGATTGTTTAGATTGCATGCATAGGGTCCTGTACTCCTTGCATGGATTATCTTTGGTGTGAAAGCAATAGTTATCAAGTGTTACTCTAGTTGCTTAGAGATTGAAACTAATGAGCAATATACTGTGGATTGTTTAGTATATGGAAGAAAGAAAAAGTTCTTTTTACTCACTTTTGTGGAATCCAAAGGGCCACATTGTAAACAAACTAGCACGTTGTCACATATGAAATAATTAGCATCTTCTTAGAGATGAAAGATCTTTTAATTGAGGAAAGCTGTAGTTTGCCAGTTCAATGTAGATTCCACATTGCAGAGCTTGGGAGACGAATAATTTCATATGAGAAAATAATGTTTCAATTACGATGATAAGCCAGCTAGTTCATTATTAACCAGGGAGATGTTAGGATGCATGGAGTTGTGTGATAAAAACCATTATCTTAATCCAGTACGCATTGGTTCTAATTGCTTTGGTTCTCCAATTGGAGCTAGTCTGCTTGTGTTTAAGCTGCAAGGAACATATCAATTGGTTTTGCATTAGTATGGGAACAGAACCGTTGGCCTAGCCGAAACAAGCCTTTCCTTGCTCAGGCCTGTTGCCTGTGCGGCTCCCTTGCTCTTTTTCTTTTTGTGAGTTGATAGGAGCCCTACAATTTTTTTATCCAAATATTGTTGCCTTTTACAATGGTCTAACCCTTTTTTCATCAAATGTCATGTTTGCACCTCCAGTACCTGTATGTTCTATAATAAACTGGTGCCCAAGTTAATACTGGTAACGGGTCTAATCTTTTTTCATGCATTGCCTGTTTGTTCGTGTTTGATACTGACCTCGACCTTTTGTAAGCCCCCGAGACCTGTATGAGTTAGCATAGTGCTCTTAAAGGCTTATAGCTTAAACATACTGAATTAGAGGGTTTGCTGCGTTCATTTGATATGTTTCAATTTCTGACTTTGTTTGACATGTATTTTGCATCTTCATTCAATAATATTGTGTTGAAAATTAAACTAGTTGTTCTTCACGCATTTCGATGTTAAGTTTATGCTATTCACAAACTGATGTCCATAGTAATGATCATAAAGATAGCGTAAAGCTTCTTATTCCAGCTTACTTTCATGTATTGTTGTCTTAATTAGCCAAAACTCCCCTGTAAGTTACTTGTTCAGATACTAAAAATTCTACAGAGAGAATACTTCTTTTTCATGCACTTATAGTTAATTGAAATTGCTAAATTTGGTATCCATTTTGCATTTTGAATGTCTGGTAATGTAATGCTTGTTCTTGTTGTTTTTGCCAAGGAGGTTTGGCTCTCAGACGCCATGGTTTTTTTTCTGTAATTTAGAGTGTTTTTTTTTATCTCTTGTTTAAGCTGTAAATTGGTGGAGATGATGTTGTGCATGCTATATGATATCTCGCTTGCAAAATTTTGGGTGGGTAGTCCTAGAACGCTATTTTATGTTGATAGTTCATTTTTTCTTCCTTTTCCAGGTTCTCGATGCTACTAGCAATGAACCCTGGGGCCCCCATGGGTCCCTTCTCGCTGATATTGCACAAGCTTCAAGAAATTAGTAAGTCCTATTACTTGTAAATAGCTGCCTCTCATGATTGTTATGCCTTTGAAAAGAAATTCATTCATGGTATACATGCAGTCATGAGTACCAGATGATGATGCAAGTAATTTGGAAGCGTATCAATGATACTGGCAAGAATTGGAGGCACGTCTATAAGGTCTGCAATTTTATAATCTAGCGGTTGTGTTTTGTTTTTTCTTTTTTTCCCCTTCTGCGCACCTGTAGTTTCCTGGGGATGTATATAGATGTGTTATCAGAATGATCCTTGTTTCTTTTTCTGATTTCATTTCAGAACTATATTTGTAAATTTAAGAAAACAATCTCTTTCATTATGATTCAACTGTAGACAACGTTCAATTTTGGAAATCAAGTTACTGTAGATTTTTAAGATTGGGGTGGTTGGTGTTGGCAATTATTAGTTATAAAAGTAGATGCAATTCCAAAAAATTGCTCTTTACCAATAACCAATTGCACCTTAAGTTGTTCGATCTGCTTGCTTGTTTCCATAATTTTTTCGCCTTAAATCAATCTCACTGGTTCTTTCTATCGCATCCCACTTTCACACTCGCGTACTCGGACACGTACAACCAATGTATTAAAGTCATAGTCTATTGCTGGTGCACCTGGTTGAAAATTATACTTTAATCTGTTGTATGAGAGAACGTCATGAAATATTGGCGTTGCTAAAGCCTTGAAATGTATAATGCTTTATATTCCAGTTTAGTTTGACTTTGAACTTGTATTCATTTCAAGTATGTGCCTAGTTATGTCTTCTAATCTTTCTAGTAATCTTTACTGTGCTACTCATCTGTTCTCTCGTTTTAGGGTTTAACTGTTCTGGAATATTTGGTTGCTCATGGGTCAGAGCGTGTCATAGATGAGATCAGAGAGCACGCATATCAAATATCGGCAAGTTTCTGCTACTTGACAGTTTTAAGGAATATGGTTCTGCTACGACTTTCATGACTAGCCTGTAGTTATTTGGCTTGATTTTCTAATTTGATGTACTTATGGTGGCTTTCTTTTTCTTGTGAAGACATTGTCAGATTTTCAGTATATTGATTCCAATGGGAGGGATCAAGGGAGCAATGTCAGAAAGAAGTCACAAAGTCTTGTGGTTCTAGTGAATGATAAAGAAAGAATACAAGAAGCGAGACAAAAGGCGGCTGCTAACAGAGACAAGTAAGTCAATTTGCTGGTTACTTTCTCGGAGAAAGGACAAGTATATCTATTATTCACAGTTGATTTGTTGGAACAAAAAGGGTCTGTCATATTTCCAAGAATTTGGTCTTCTATGCGATTAGTCATCCGTCACATGTTCTCCTTTGTACCAGCTTTTTTGAATCTTGAAACCATCTTTTGAATTTTTGGATTATTGAAATTTCCGTTTGAGGTATCAAATTTATTCATGCACAAGTACTTTTGTCTTGGCTTCAACTGAAATAGGTTCAGGAACACATCAATGGGTGGAATGTATAGGCCAGGTTCGGGAGGTTATGGATTTGATGATGATCGCTACGGTGGCAGAGATGATGATCGGAATGGTTATGGGAGAGAAAAAGAATGGGGGGATGACCGCTGTTGCCGTGATGGAGATCGTCACAGTAGAGATTCGGATGAATGTTATGGCAGGGATGATGATTATCGTGAAAGAAGCCAAAGCGTTGATGGCTACAGGTATAGCTCAAGAAGTAGGAGCTCCGATAGAGAAAGGGACTGTGGTTTTGAAGATGATGGCCAATACTCATCAAGGTTTGTGATACTTGTAATTAGTTCATAGTAAATATAGAGGGGGGAATCTGGTAAATATGATAATTTCTATTGCAACATGACAATTCAACTCAAGTATATGTCCTTTTTCCCTATTATAAATGCAGTTGGTATAGCCCCTTTTCTCTCTACTTTATGGGATTGGTTTTTTGATTATGTTGTTGATGGAAATTGGTAGAAATCCCATTTTCCCATGAATTTCCATGTAACCAAGGGTTAAATTTCCCGTATATTTACTTTGGAAATGTTGACTTCTTTTCAGCTTTAACCATTTCTTTGAATTAGTTACTTGAGTAAAGTTTGAATAGTTTGTGAACAAGTTGTAATTGTTTGTGTCAATAAAGTGAAGCAGTTTGAATGTTTGTAACTAGTACTTTGGTGCTACTTCATTTCTAACCTGATCTTTTATTCTTCTAGCAGAGGAAGTGGTGCGAAAGCTGATGATCTTTCTCAAAATGGAAGGTAAATGTAGCCCACCTTTTTATTAGATTGTTGGGCCATATGACCATCGACATTTTGGCCTTTTGATTGAGAATAGTATCCGTGGATTCTGACATTTTTTGGAAAACATATATTTTCTGGAAAAAAAGAGGAACCTGTTGGTTTGAGGACCTGTTGGTCAAAAGAAATGGGGAGAAAATTTTCCGCCCATAATCTCTCTTTTCTTTCCTTTTACCAGTGTCTCAGGCAAGGGACTTGAAAGGAAATTTTCTGAACAAAACCTCAATGCTCCTCCAAGTTATGAAGAGGCTGTGGGTGAGGCGGCTCGTAGTCCTGTTCATAGTGAAAGGTTTGTTAGTTTCTACCGAAATCTGCATTTGAATTAATGATGATAGGTTTGCTTCAATTAACTGTTAGTATTTGCTCTTTTAATTGTCAAAGGGGCGGAGAAATTCCACCAACACTTGCTCCCAAAGTTCCTGCTCCTGTAAGCGCTAGTCCTAGCCACACAAACGTCACTTCTGGAGCGCCTGCACCTCCTGTTTCTGCCTCTCCTCCCCCTTCGGCCTCTGTCTCCCCTCCTGCTTCTGTTCCTGTAAACAAGGAAATAGATAGCCTCGATGAGTTTGATCCACGTGGCTCAGTTGCAGGTCCTTTCCCTTGCCAATTTTTATGTTTCTGTTTCTTTTTTCTTTTTTTATTAAATAAATTTGCGTTGTGCAGATTTGTGCTCTTGATAAGTTCCAAAGAGGAAATTGTGGGAATGTTTAACATCTTGCACCAGGCCATATCAGTGTCACGTATTTTATCGAATATTACATTCATGTGGGATGTCAGATACACATCTAAACTTGTCCTATCAATTTATTATATTTTCAGAAATAGACACGTGATTTAGACACCGGGCTATATACTTGTCAATCACTTGTGCACACTTGTCTTAGTTCTTAAAAAAACTGAAAATGCAACATCTTGGGAGCCAATATATATATATATATAGATAGATAGATAGATAGATAGATAGAGAGAGAGAGAGAGAGAGAGAGAAGTCTACGAGCATGGTAATATAAGTTCTATTATTTCGAAAAGAAATAGGACATTAGCTTTTGATTAATAATGTTTTCTGATTGTGGGATTTTAATTCGAGTGACTGGATAAATGATGTTTTATTACATTGGTTTGATCATACATATTTTATCTATTGCCGGTCACTTTATGTATCTAGATTTCTATATTTGTCTCTTCACCTGGTTGTATACTTCAATGTTTGGAAATGTTGTGGTGGATCTACCCAAATTATGTCGTATCAGAGGTCCATATTCATACCCATCGTACCTAGGTGCAGTTGAAGTCAAACCTGTTTCCCACCCTATCATATTTCTCGCTAGTTATGTTTTTTCTTTGTTGAAACCTGCTACTGTTTGGAAGGAAGCATGCACAAATGCATGGATGACAAATGTTCACATAAGTTTTCATTCATTATATCATTGCTTAGTATCTTTTGCGTTCGTATGGTATTCATTGCCTTCTATATGCTCATCCAAGTGTTTGCTATTAATAATTGATGTTGTGGTAAGCTTTATCAAGTTAGCAGAACTGCTCTTTACTTCTGTGGAGACACAATGCGTTGTCTGTCCATTAATCTCATACTTTGTAGTTTGTAATGTCTTCGTCCAATCCCCCTTCTTTCCCCTTCTTCCTAAGATCTTTCTGGATAAGAACTATTTGTGCTGGTATGGTGCATTTATCCATGCTTGGGTTGCACTTTGTGTCCGGTTTATAATTAATTGACTATTAACACAAGTAGAGGTGTCATCATATCAGATGAGAAGGTAGTACAATTGTGTGAAACTATTTTTTGAACAAAAAGTTGCCCCATTTGGGAACTCATATTTTTGTGTCCTGGCAGTTGCTCCAACTACCTCGGGCAATGCTGAAATGGACTTACTTGGATCCTTGTCAGACTCATTCTCCTCAAATCCATTGGCTATTATGCCAACGACACCCACAACTACCACTTCTGAAGCTGATGCCTCAGCAAATTTTAGCACGGGGACCACATTTGCTGCTGCCCCCTCTGCATCTCAGGTAGAATTGATGTCATTAATCTGAGAACCTTGAAAGTCTTACTTCTGTAGCCTTTTTCTTTTCTATTTTTTTAATAAGATAGTGCTGGAGGTAATTTTTTTCTTCATTCTCTTGGTGTCCATAAAATGTGAATACAAGTGGTTGAAGAGCCAAGACAAGCCTCAGGAAGTATGTCTTAAGTTTTGACCTAGTTGAGTATTTTTAAGGACCACCTTAAGATGGATGTGGATTACTGGTGCTAAAGATGGGAACTGCAACACTTTTACCTTAATTCGTGTGCTGTGGGTGAGAACTGTTAAACCTTTAGCTTACCACCATGATTGGAAGAGCTTAATTGGTAGGGTGGGTTGTGCGGTATTTATACAGGAGAAAACGAGACCCATATCGGATTTTTGTAGAAGTATTTGAGTACTGATGTGGCATTGATGCTCATAATATAATGGCAGCTCCTTTAGTTTCACACTGATGGATGAGGCAATGCTACATGATTTTCTACAAAAGATTTTGTTGAGAGTTTCTGGGTACACTGTATAGGACCTGCCATATTCCCCTCGTGTTAATGGCTTTTACGAGTTTTGCTCAACTGTCATGGCTGGTTCTGTACTCAAACATGGATAAAATTTGTCTTTTTTTGTAGAGCCTGCATGTTTGCTACTATCTCTAACAAATATCTATTTATTGCTCATATAAACTAACGATCTTTTCTGAGTAGCATTTGTCATTTTTATGCAGCCATTTGATGACCCATTTGGCGATGGTCCTTTTAGAGCTATTGCTACTACAGATGCCCCAGCTCAATCTCAAAACATTGCTCCCACATCTTCTTTTGTTGTTAGCTCTGAGTTGCCTCAATCCACCAATCCATATGGTCAAGTCCCTCCTACGATGACCTTGTCGTTTGCAGCCCAAGATTTACCAACATCCAATCAGGATACTATTGACATTTTAGCAGATATTCTCCCGCCCTCTGAGCCTTCCCATCCTATTCCTTCACGGACAAGCTTTCCACCTCAGCCTGTGTTGATGAATGGTTATTCATCTCAAGGTGGGCAACACGAGATGCAAACGAGTTTTCCGCCTCAAACCCCCTCGCAAAATAGTTTTGTGGCCCAGAGTGGTTTTCCTGGTCAACCTGGTGCTGTGCTAGGTTTTGCTGGGCAAATCAACTCAGTGCCACAAACTGGCTTTGCAAGTCCAACCCTACAACCAGCACAACAAACTGCTAATCACTACAGGAACTACCTCCAGCAGCAGCAGCAAGTACCGGTAGCTCCTCACATGGCTTCTCAGCCTAGTCCTGTGGGACCCACCCAGCAGTATAGCAACTCAAACTTACTTCCACAAACCAGTCATGGTGGTTTTGTTTCAATTGGTGCTTCTCAGTCTACCGTCCCGGCTTCGACAGCTCTTGCTTTAGTTCCGCAACCAGCCAAGGACAAGTTTGAGACGAAGTCTACAGTTTGGGCCGATACCCTGAGCCGAGGACTTGTCAATTTGAATATTTCCGGACGTGAGTTCAAACTTTATTAATTTCAAGTTATTTATGTGCTAACATTTTTATTGTGGGTTGAATTATTTTTCACCTTTATTACTTTGCAATCCATTATTAAATAGTTGCTCTCTCTTTTCCTTGGTGGTGTAAAAGTTTTAACACCATCACGGCGCAGATGAATGTCATGTTAAAAAATGCATGCATGTGCATCCATCCAAACCCGGCTAAGTGGAAGAATTTACACGGCCGGTGGATTGAAATTAAATTATTTTCAAGTAAAAGTAACAATTCCCTAACGTCTCCAATTGGTCGCAAGTGGGCCCTGACTGAATGGTCAAAACTCTGTAATTGGCTACATTCCTAGAGTTCCAAAAAATGAAGGATTTGATTGCTAGAATTTAAAAGTGATCCGGTGGTGCAATGTGTGTAATTCTCTTTTGTTTGAATGAACAATCTAATTTGAATATGCTCTCCATGTGCAGCTAAAACAAATCCACTGTCTGATATTGGTGTCGATTTTGATGCAATAAATCGTAGGGAAAAGAGGATGGAGAAACCTACTACCTCTGCGGTGACATCAACTATTACAATGGGTAAAGCAATGGGATCGGGATCTGGCATAGGCCGGGCTGGTGCAGGTGCCCTTAGGCCTCCACCAAACTCCATGGTGGGTCCTGGAATGGGTATGGCTATGGGTGGAGGTGGTAGCTATGGAGGTGGAATGAGTCAACCCCCAATGGGTATGGGTATGGGTATGAATATGGGTGGTCAAAACATGGGCATGGGTATGAATATGAGCCCAAATATGGGGATGGGTATGACCATGGGGATGGGCCAAGGAGAAGCACCAATGCAACCAATGGGTTTCCCTCCTGGCTCTAACATGCCAGGTGGATATAATCCGACGATGGACAGAGGAGGTGGTTATACACAGCAACAAGCTTATGGTGGTGGATATCGATGAGGGAGAGAGAATCCACAACCACAACTGTGAAGTTTGGGTGAAAGCAACTGCGTTCAGTGCTTCGGCCAAAAATGACAAATGGTGATACCCTTCAGTTCCTTAGATGTCCGCTGCTGATTCCTGCCTTTTGGGGCAAAGCTTTTATTTTTCTTCTCATCTGTTGTAATTTTTGTTGACAAGCTGGTCGTAGAAATGTATCATGTAATTGCTTTTTGAATTTTGTGTTTACATGGTTTGCTTTCTGTTATTTGTTTTGTTCAGCCTCATTAAAGGTTTTTGTAATATGCTACACTACACTACTGGGTCATTCTTATATGATCCTGCGGAGAACTACCCCTCTTTCAGGTGCCTCTCTGCTCTTTGTACCCTTTCTTTTTGTTTTCTTGAGACTTTTGAGATGGTTGTAGATTGACTTACCCACACGTTGTACAATAAAATTGGACATTCATTCTCTCCACCTCGTGTTTCCGGTGCTAGAAAGAGTTTCATTTTTGTTCGTCCGTGTTGGCAATAATTGGCCTGCTCTGTTGTGTGCTGGTGATTCGAAATTTCGAAGTTCATTTTACACCTTTTCTACCGGGAAAATGGTAAAGCTTGACTTTTATGTTTAGTTATTGTAGCAAGTATTGATGTTTAGTGATTGTCTATAGCATGTGAATTTTGCTGGGTCATGTCTAATTTGGAACGAGACTAATTTGACAAAAGGATGCGTTAGCAATAGAAAGTCTTCAACGTCTATTAACCTTGCCTGAGGAAGAAAACCTTTCTGATGGTGTGCATAAAATCTATGCTGAATGCTTTTTGTTTTTTTCCCTAGGTACTGATGTTAGAGATTTATCTGGTACATTTAAAGCCACCAAGTTGTCGATGCAACACCCACTGATCTATCGATAATATCGTTAAAGATGACTATCCATTAATAAGTTGCAGCTGCCTTGTTCGGTCCGAACAACGTTACAGACAAAATTTCCCAATGGGAGTTGTGAAAGCTGTTTTGCATTCATCTTCAATGGCCATCTTCATCCGAATATATCCAATATAATATGTTTACCCTGTATCATTTTAATACTCATTTTCCCCCCCACAAATATTAAGAAAATTAACACTGTTGAAACACAAAATATTTTCTTTTTTCTACAATGCCCTTAATTAACGCTATCATTTTGCTAAATTTATAATGGATGGAGTAATTAAATGAGTACAATAAATAAGGGCATTTTAGTAAGATGATCTTCAACTATTTTTCTAAAATATAAACTGAACTGTATATTAGGACGGGCTAAAAAATGATACAAACTAATTAAAATGGGACGGAGGGAGTAGCTTTGTTTTTCACAAACTCGGAGTCCTTGCAAAGATTTTTGGCAATTTCTGATGCAATGGTAAGACTCTATTTCCTAAGATTTTGCTCTGAAAATATAATTTTAGCCAATTGGGCATAGAAAGTCATGGAATCAAATTACGTTGTATAGAGGCCTTGGTTGTACTTGTATTTTTTTTTTTTTATAATCGTTTTATGTGTGAAATACAAAGGGACTACACAGATAAGTTAGATTTTATGAGACGTATATGGAAGTACCATGAACATGTTGGGTATCATTAGAGAGTATCAATTATATTGTGAAAGGACTCGTTGTCCTTAAATAGCATTGAGTAATTTATGAAGCCCTTTAAAAGCTAACTAATGGTTGAACAATAAATATTACACGATTGATGAGAGTATGCTATGATTACATCGTGAGAGAACGTATAGTATTGGTCGTTGCATACATATGTTGGCCTAGAAAGACTTTGTATTGAAGTTATGAGGGACATTTGCAGTAAATGAAATACTAGATATATTTATATTATATTTTCACTGCTTACATATATCAGGACACAGATAAAATGTTGTATGACCACACTTCACTCTTTGTGTGCCTGGTTGAGTTAGCATTATTTTTTGATTATATACATTTATTCGATGGTGGATGTTTTCCAGTGTAAAAGAAGGACTAACTTTTTATCAGCAGAGATGAAGAACAGAAGTACACTCATTATTGTATGAGCATGTGGATATTTTATGCGCTATCTTATTTGCTTGGGGGATCTTATTCATATTGTTCGATATACGATCTTATTCTCATAGGCGATCTTATTCACGTGGTTCAATGTTTGATCTTTATTTGCGTTGGCTTGATGTGCTGAGAACTAACACGTATAGTTTGTATATATGTATAAGTGATATTATAGAGCAAATATGACCATTTTGGGATCCACATGAGAGAAAATATAGGCAGTTAATGACTTGGGATTAGAGTCATTAGGAAAAATAAAAGAAGCTATAGTGATTATCAGAACTGCTTATAGATAAACATTGCATCTACATTTTTTTTTTAATTTTCGAGTTGGGGTATTTAACTCTTCATCAAATTCTGTAGGTATGGGATAGTTGCCCTGCATGAGTGAATATGAGGTGGATGTACCAAAGCTAATTGTTTGGATTTGCTTGGAGTGCTTTTGTACTTTTCTATATACTTTTGTATAAATCTTTTGGAGATGGATAGCTGAATTTCATTATTTGAGACTAGTATTTGAATTTAGAGCGTTGTAAGTCTGTGGCAAAATAAATTTGATATTCGATTATCGTGGTAATAAAACGATGTACTTTTATTGACACGCCATACCTTTCTGTGCCGTCTCATCACATTAGGTATCAAAGCATTAGGTTAGAATTCTGAAAGATGATGGCATGTTTGCTCACTTCCAGTTGGAGACTCTTTATAACAATATGATAGATATAACTTACATGATCAGAAGATGTTCATTCTTGTATTAATTGGGGATATTTGACTAAGATTTTTCTTGGAGATGCTTACTTGTAAGATTATCGAATATATTTTCATATAATGAGTTGCATTTGTGTTTGTCTGATCATTTTAGGCAAAACTTGACTGGAGACCTGCGGTTGGTGTTACTACTAAAAGCGCTTTCTAGGTCTAATATTCAATTTTTGAGTATTCGACGAAAATTTTATTACACCACTCATTAAGAAGTTTACTAGTCCACGTAGAAAAGCCCAATTTTATGGTTATCTAGATGCTAATTTTTTTAACCTCTAGCGAAAAACAAATAACTGTATTGTTATTTCCGTAGTATAATAATCTTGCAATAAATTAAAAATTATTAATAATAAAAATATTTAATATCGAGTATTATAAACTTACTTGTCAAACTTTTCGTCTTCACAACGATCTGAGTCGTAAAAAACATTGTAGTAGAATCACGAACGCAATGGTTTCAAATGTAATCCAGGACGAGACCAATATACCATCCCTTAAATCATTATTGTCCGACCTCTCTTTCGACTTAAGACCATCGTGGAAAATGGATTCCCAGGATACAACGACCTTCTTGCAAGTTCAGATGGAAGCGATACTCCAAATTCCAATTGGTTATTTCGCAACACGATACTCTCTACGACTCTCTAAAATGCTATGAAAAAATATGCGGTATGTGCAAGTGTATTTTTTTTAGTATTTTGGGTGTAAAATAATGTGTAAAATGCATTGGGGGACCCTAGATATTTACAGAAATCAAAGGGTCTCTTCAACGATTGCAATTTTCAATCCAAGGGATGCTACTTGCAAATGGTTGCAACTTATGGGCCAAGGGGTGTAAGTTTTGTAGAGAAACTACTTTTCCCGTAAAAAAATTAATTAACAATTGGAAGGAAGGACCCGCAAGTCAAACCCGAGTCAAAGTTAACCTATGGGAGGGTCAAACATAACCCGAACTTACGGGACATCTTATTAGTCCGTTGCTCGTTAATTAGGCCCAAACCGAAATTAAATAAATAATAAGTTAATACCAGCCCAAACCAAATATGAGTCTAAATTCTTTATTCACAAATTATTCTAAATCCCAATAGACCCAACCTCTTGATTTTCCAAAATCAAGTAGATTTGGAATTATTATCTTAAAAAGTTATCTATAACTCTTTCCATATTTCCCAATTTCTAGGACACCACTTTGAAACTATATATCATTCACATCCGACAACCATTTGGGCTTATAAATGACTCTTTGGAAAGATTTTAGAAAAAAAAATTCGAAAATCCGGAATCATCAAATTCTAATGAATGAAGTTCACTTGTTTTATGGCTCAAAGTTGGGAAAAACAAACCCTAACGGTTAGGAATTAACAAAATTCCAACATTAAAAGCAAAGGTAATAAGTATAATTGATTGCCAATATCTCAACTTATTGATTCAAAAATATTTTATCAGCACAATATTATACGTACTAAAAATCAAGTTAAAATTGGTGCGCCTTGCATTTATACACACTTCTAAGCACACGGATAGGCAGTTCAAATTTTCAGTTCATGCTTTTTGAAACTCGGTTTTAATAGACAAGTCATGACAAGTATCAAGTGGTGGGTGGTTGTATCTTTCATGTACAACCAATTTTATATAAACGGAAAAAAAATATAATCCACCTGTGACCTCATACCATCTTTGTATATAGTAATTAGGATTGTTCAACGGACCTCTGCAATTGCCGTGTGAATGACCTACACCCATCTTGCATTAGATTTGCATTTGGCCCGTGTACGGTGCGGTGTGGGAACAGGCATGAAACCCTAATTCACAAACCCGAAATGGAGATCAGATCCACATATTATTATATTGTAGAAAGGAATATAGTAGCCAACTAACTTCTTAAATTAGCGGATTGGTTTGCGATTCGACATAACCTACATCTGCCCCGCATATTTATGAGTGACAGCAAGTACAAGTCCCAAAATTTCCATTCAAACCTGCAAGCTAGTGATCTTCCAATCCATGGACCCGCACAAGCCATGGATGCCGGGTGTGTAAATTCATTAGGTAATAATGAACAATCAGAGCCAGAAAATTATCAAGGAGAGGAAAAAATCAAGTGAAATAGTTACACATAAAATGCAAAAAAAATAATAATAATAAAATAAATAAATAAAAAAATTAATATTATTTTTTTATTGTGGAATTGGATTTACAACTGAACCCTACGAGTGGGCAATTTCCAAATTGTGGTATATAGCCAAAGGCAACCTTCATCCAAAGGAAAAAATAAGTTATTTTTAAAAATATCCATGTAAATGAGGCAATTATACTTAACAACCAAATG
>MKEJ01080023.1:0-15000 GCA_001753735.1 Embelia ribes | reverse complement strand
GTTGGCATGTAAAATGAAATGTGAGACTTCTGGACATTAATCAAAATTTTTGAATCCTCCATGTGCAGCAGGAAGAGTGCAAACACGCTCTACACATGATTATCAATTTGCACCATAAACTATGGCAATGTACTCAAACTTCCATATCAATGACCACTCTAAAATACTATTACTCACTGAGACAAAGCAACAGCAAACAAGGAAGAACCTTCAGAAATAGATAGAATCACATGTAACAATCCAAAAATAGAAATCAAATATTGACACCAAATCTTAGCTACTCGTTATGCAACTCCAAACAGGTCGTGTTACTCCTATGGTTGCCGGCTGAAAACTGGTTTTGCCATCAACCAGACTGTCTAAAAAGTTTATATAAGTGTGCAGTTTAAATAAGACCTACTCCATGCAAAGTAATTGACTGCTAATTAAAGGCACAACACGCAACATTTACCAAGATATTTTTTGGGCTTCCATAATGCTTTTGTAACTAGATATAACTACACACCGATACGCATAAAACACCTGCTCAAAAGGGAAGATGAATTTCGCCATCTTAACCACATCCCAAACAATCTCTACAGACACATAAAACATGTCGTGCACTCTTGCTGATTGTATAAACATATATATATATATATATATATATATATATATATATGATTAGCATATTAGCCAAATATAACCAAGGACAAGCCTGAAACATCATGACACCGTCACGGAATCAATATTAGTCAATTTAAATATGAAAGCCAGGAATAAAATATTCTCTTTAAGATTTATAAGGTTCTACTTTAATGTCAGCTAATGATTTATAATTGTATCAGTTATTTCCGTGCTTTCAAAAACCTAATACAAATAAAAGGAATTTGCTGCAGGTTTGTGTTGGATTCCTTCCCCTTGTGTTTATGAACTAACTTTTGTGCTCCTTTACTTTAGCCTCTGCAACAACTTCTAATCACATTGAAACCAAATTATTCTCAGTTCAATCAGGTTAGATTTTACGAAGTAATACACAATCATCTTATGAGTCACAATGTAAAGTTCCCAGAACTTTTTCCCCACAACAGAATACACATGCCTTACGAGTACGACCACACATCTAAGTTCTATCCTTACAAAATTCCATTTTAAACATCTCAACAGTACAAAAGAAACATTATTTCTCCATCTAGTGCAATTAAATGTAGTTGGACCTAAACGTACACCCCCTATCTATATTTGGCTTTCAAATAACTATTTCACTTAGGATATCATTTATTACAAAATACTAAATTCTAGCTCCAGTATTAGTCATCCTTCTAACCGTAAATCCTCTTAGATACACTTCATCTCGTACTTTTGGTTATGACTAGGAAAAGAACTCACATGACAAAAAGAACACTTCCTGCTAATGTTATTAATTAGTGAGAAATACAAATTCTTATTTACAAAATGTAATCATATATCAGTTAATAGCAATTGTAACAAAGAAAACTACAAACAGAGCCTTAATCTTAAATTTTGGGACTGCTCACCCTAAATTATGCCTCCATCTAAATTTTCAATCAAAATCAGATAAATAAATCACCTTTCCGCAAGTAAATCTTGCAAAACTTCCCGTGAACCCAAAACCACAGAATATTAAAGTATTAAGGGCATTGCCAATCTCACAAATCCTCAAGCCTTTCACATTTCAAACTCTAATTGTTATCCCACAAACAAGGAAATGTCTCAATGTATGGACCATGCAACATATGTGTTTAGAGAAGTGAATTGTACATGGAAAGTCTTCATATCATGGTTACTATAACATGCAAATAACTGCATCTCCAATGTGTTAAGAGTTAAAAAGGAAAAACAATAAATGTCAATCTCCAAAAACTCAAAACAGCTAGACATTGGCAATATTTCTTTACCGGTAATCATAAAATTTTTTACACGTAGTGAAATCTACCAGTGGAGTGATAGGCAACTGCTAAATAACCATCATCTTGACATTTTACGCTAACATTCTTGACCATAATATAAGAAAGAAAACCAACATTGCAACTTCAAATTTTGTTCCTAAGCCACGGCTGATGTATCCAAGTGACATTGACAAAACAATAATGATAAAAGACTAATAAAAGGTAACTAAAGGTAGTTGGATAATTATAGTACTTTCATCAACAACCTACCATTGTTGGCTCTACTACTTAAAATTTCATACATCTGGCTAAATAAATTCTTAGTATCGCCAGCATTTCCATGGCAGATACTCAATAAACCTAAAACCAATCCATGTTAGAATTTGTCCAACAAGGACACTAGTTGAATGAGATGAACTTATACCATACAGATAGAGACGTAGTGTGGTATTTTTCCAAGACGTCACGAGAAACTTTACCCAAAGAAAAAAAAAATTCTAACAAAGAAAACTTCATACAGACAGGCCACAACCTAAAAGCATTCGATCTCCTTTTAAGAAACTGTAAATGTTTTTTGAGGTCGTAGCACTATATCATTGTACATATTCTAACTAGAAGAAAATTTTCAATGACAACAAAGAGAAAACATACTTCCTGAAATCGAGCTTTCTAACAAGATATTCAGGAAAAGAAAATTGTTTATTACAAACCAATAAGTTCACTGTTTATGGTAACCTGGAAATATAAGCCATTGTCATTATGCTGAACATAACCAAATGGTTTCAAAAATACCTCCTGAAAGATAAATATCAGAACTGGAATAACAACTGAGCACCAAATGCAAGCAAGAGCAAACGAAGTGTGAAGAACGACGGCATTAAAAGAGTTAATAACTGCAAGACTCATCAGCATCCAACTAAATTAAAACCATCTAGCTGGTAACACAAAATTTGGTTTTTAGCTTCTTATGTGATAACTGAGTGTAATATAAATTCCAAAATTCAATCAAAAGAAGAATTACGCACAATTCAGGGAAAGTATCAGGACTCCCAGCTTTAGTCTCTCGTTCCTGTAACATTTAGGTAACTAATCACAATTCAGACCAAACCACATATACAAAAAATTAAATTTCAGATAATTACGCACCTCATCTTCTCTAGAATCACCATCTTTAATTAGCTCCCATTTTTCCTCTCCCAGATTCAAATGTTCAAGTTCACCATCAGTGTATGTTACCTGCCCAAAAAATATTAAGAAAGCAAACTAAACTACTAAGAAATATTAGTGCAGGTGCTTCAAAGCTCAGAACAAAGTCCGCCAAGAAACTTATATTAGTTAAGCTTATTTAAAAAGAATAAGAAATGGAGTTTTATTCAGCCATTAGGAGAAGATCACAACCCAGCATACACACACTCTCACCTTATGCTTCCTGTTTTTAGGATCAAAAGAGTCAACAACACCTTCGTAAAACCTGCAAGTAACAAAACTAACAATTTTTAAATAGAACAATGATTGTGGAGCCAACAATCTTTGTAAGCAAAATCCAACAAACATTTGTAAGTTGTAACTACTATTAGCTTGTGCAGGAGTAAATATAAAGTACCAATATCAAATACAATCCACATACATGTATGAATACAAACTTGTATGTAAAGTATACTGCAAAGAAATGAAGAATTGGCAATCGTATATTGTTCACAATGGATGATAGACAATGGAGACGATGACATGGGAAAAGTTAAAAGTATGTGCATATTAATTGAGAACTCAGCAACCATATGTAAGGTTTATACAGCATGAAACAAGACTTCCACTTCGACCAAAAATACATTAGCATATATTGACCAGTAGGGCATGCTGAAACAATATTAACACATCAGGAGACCTTAAGTTGCATACAACGAGAGATGGCAACACAATAAACCACAGAGACATCACCGTAACAACAAACCTGCAGCTACTGGCTGCAGAGACCAATGTGACATTGGTCGCAGGACATCATGGTACATAATATGGGAAGAGGAGAGCAATATCTATGTTACCTCGATTGTGGAGCGCTACAGTATGCAGTATGAAATCGGGAACATGGTACGCCTGGGTATGCGGTATGTTTGGGGTAGGCTTCTTCAGATCGCTTAGGCAGAACGAAATTCTTTTATATGGAACAAAATACCTTTTTAGGATTCAGATGAATTTTCTTATAGTTCGTACACTAAATAGGAAATAAACTACTATTTATCCTGTGAATGAAGAATAAAATTATTCTCTCGACATATTTCAGAACTAATAGGAAATTATTCTCTCGACATAAGAGAACTAATGCGAACACATAAAACATACTCCTTGAATGAAAAAATTTGAAATTACGGTAGGCATCGTAAGCTAGCAATTGTTATTTTCTTACATCTTGTCCATAGGCCACCAGACTTTGATTATAGCGCCAACCAAGTCTTCACCATGCTTCTTAATATCAGTTGCCTGATATGACAATAATATCTGATCAGAAAATGTATAAGCAGTAAAATGGCAACAAAAGTACATTCAAGAATCATAGTAATAACAAAAGGTAACACACATGCAACACATTGCTCTGACATATTAACTTCTCAACAAAACAGAAATCGAAAATTATAGAGAACCAAAAGATTCTTGCACTAACACTAACAAAAGAAGAACCAAAAGATTCTCACAATAATACAAACTAAAAGATTAGTCAGCAATCCATAAACTAATGAGGAGCTAAGCAACGAAACATAACTCATAGTCGTAGACTCCTAACCCCTATTATCAGCCAATGGCTTACTGTCAAATTGCCATGTAAATATTTTTCGAAGACATTTTCAGAACCTTAACATATGAAACTACACTAAATAAGGAAGGAATTGAACCTAAGCGTACCACACCAAGGACCATAAAGTTGAATGAATAGTTGGTTTCGGTCCATGGGCGACTCGGATATATTTCATGTATAGTTTTATTCTTTGTTGTTGGTATCCAATGTAGTGCTTTTTGACTTGACTTAAATCCCGATGTATATGTAATTAACATGATCTCATACAATGCGTATAGAATACAATAAGAAACTCAAGTACAAACTAAGAAAGAATCTAGAACCTAAATTGAAAAGTGATGTTACCCTTTCAGGTAAATTTATAATAATATAATAGACAAAAAGACCCCTAAAACTCTTGTACAATTCTAAAAAAGAAAGATCCTAGAGACGATGACAGTCTTACATAATGTATAGCCCAAACAAAGAAAAACAAGTAAAATTACTTATTTAGCCATCCGTGAGGCAGCAATCTCCTTTTCTTTTTATCCAATCAAGTAAAAGTACAGAGCAGAATAATATTTTTTATTATTATTTTTCTTGTTAATAACTATTGCTAAGAGTGATATGTATGTTGAGGTTGATATCATTGTTGGAGCCATTGCAAGGCATAAAGCATGTTAAAGATCTAACAAAAATTAAAACTTGCACCCTATGATAAGAATTGTGTGGAAGTATACCTTTCCTTTAGATGGTGCCCGCTTTCTCTTTGAACTTGTCTTGGGTGTTTCCTCCAATGGACTATCATCTTTAACCGCTTTGGAAAGTTTTGGTGAAGACATCACCTCCTACAAAATTTTAAGATAAAAATCTCATGCAGGTCAAAAGTAGATTAGAGTAATAGACAGAAATGAAACAGAAACAACTCACAAACAAATCAAACAACATGCTTCTTACAACCTTCTCCAATGTATTTTTTCCACGAATATGCTTTTTGTCATCTATCTTCTTCTTTGATGAAGATCCATCCCCAGTGTGATTTCTAGTATCGGCCTTCCTGGTAGATGTTTTCACCAGCTTTGCATCTGAATCACTTCCGGACCCCTCTTCAAACTCTGATGTCTTAACTGGAACTTGAATTTTTTCCGCAGGAGAATCCCTAGCAGGAGCTTTTTTCCCAGAGTGTCCCAGCAGCTTTCCTTCTGAATTATCTGTGCCTCCAGTTGCCTTCTTAGTGGCAACATCCTCAGAAGTTGATGCCTTTTTACCGAATTTATTTTTTTTCCTTGATTGCCCACCCTTTCTCGAACTCAAACGACCCTCAAGTTTACTTCCACTTGGAGATGGGGAAAAAACATTCTCCGGCTCACTTTCTAGTGCTTTCGGTGGGGATAACTTCTTGGTCCCTCTTTCATTTTCTTCATGCACAACCACCTCGATAGAAGGATCCCTAGAAGGGGAAACATGAACTTCCTTGTCCAGCCTTATATTACCATCAGCTATTCTTTTAGTTTCTTTATCAATATCCGTATCAGTATAAGAGGACTCTGAAGGTACTGTTGACTTCGTTGAACGCTTTGTTCTTTTACTCCTTTTCTTGGATAATTGTGCAGATTTGGGTTCCAACTCTTCTACCTTCCCACTGTCCGAATCAACAGGTTCAACTTTGCCACCCGCATTAGCATCATCATGCGATTGATCTTCTTCACCAGTATGCTGAGGCATCTCCGAGCGTGGGCGCACTGAAATTTCTTTATCCTCATTTTCTGCAACACCATCACATGTAGCTGAATTTGAAGGTGTTGCAGCAGCAGGAAGATCTTCTGCAGGAGCAAGCTCCACCGGAAAAGGGTGCTCTTGTCCTGAAAGAGTCTCTCCTGGAGCAGGAGTATCTTCTCCAGTACCAGTCTCCACCAGAACAGGGTGATCTTCCCCAGGACCAGTTTCTATCGGAGCAGAATGATCTTCACCTGGGCCAGACTCTACTCGGGCATGATGATCTAGTCCATCAGGAGTGTATGCTTTAATTTCTTTGGTCAATTGATCCTAGCATAAGAGCCCACCACTAAATCAGGCAACAAACAGGGTAATCCAACTCGAAGAGGAAATTGAAACACACTTCAGTGGTAAATGAAAAAATTACACATTTACACCTGATGCCCCACAAGTGTCCAACAATAAACATCAATCCATTAAGCCCTCGGATTCATTTACGAAGTTGAGCCCGCCAACAGATATCCACTCAATTTCATTTTGAATATCACATTTAATTGGTAAACAAGAGTTCACTATTTCAGCACAGTTAACAGTTCAAGCTGGAGCAACTCAACCAATTCAAACGTAAATGAAATGGCAAGGTCTTAACTGAGACAATCGAAAAGCACACTGATGGAAACAAAACCAGGTGTAAAAGCAGAAGGTTGTGAAATATAAATAAACCAAAAAGAATAGAGCTACAATGGCATGCCTGGGGAGCCTCATCAGATGGTGCAGCTAACTTGTTCCCATCACCCTGATACATTTATCAATAGATAAAACATTTCTTACACGTATAATTCGGGAAAAAAAAATGTAAAGTTTAAGATAGAAAAACTCCATAACTATGTGCTACAGGAGCACAAAACTAGATTGATGGCGTACCTGAGTTGTTACTCCTGAAGATGCTCCATTAGCCATCCCCTCGGTCTGAAAAATGTTTGACAATCCATAATAATAAATTAAACATTATGTAGTGCCATTCATAATTATATTAAAAAGAAGATCCCAACTCTCATTTTTCCTTATTTTGCAATAATTGAGCAAATACATCCCGCCAAGGCCAGGCCGATGAGCCAAAACACACACCTTTACAGACCGGAATTTTCTCTTTTGATCATACGATTTTCCAAATGTTATGTAAGGAGATTGGGAAAAAGAGTGGATAAAACAATTGCTTCTTTTGGGAAAGACTCAAATATTACATTTGATTATCAATCGCATTACCTTTTCTTGAAATAATATATCAGAAATTTTATCAATAAACTTCAATTTTGATCATGCAATTTTCCATATGTTATCTAAGGAGATTGGAAGAAAAGGTGGATAAAACAATTGCATTTCTTTTGGGAAAGACACATATATTACATTTGATTATCAACCGCATTATCTTTTCCTCTAATAATATATCAGGAATTTTATCAAAGAACTTCAATATCACTCCTCAATTTCACAGGTTGAGAGTTCTTTACCCTCCCGCTCACATTTTATTAGACCAATGACCAAAAAAAAGAGCCAACATAACATTCCAATATGGATGCATAAAGTACAAGATAAATCTGGAACAAGAGAACAAGGTACTTGTACTAGCTACATTGGTAAAATGTGAGGTGTATTCAGCAAATTTTTTAACAGAGGCTGGGCCATCACGTAACAAGCATGTACACAACAATTATGTCAACTTGCAAGCTCTGACTCTTAATCATTTCCATTTTATGTACCCTCCTGCGGAGGAATAGCCTCTTTCCATTGTTCTGTACATTCAGCCACCAGAACTTTTCAGCATTTTACTCTGGTTTACCTTTCTATTATGGCCATTAAGCCTTGCACTGTTTCTTCTCCACTTCTATTTACTATAGAGTTGTAGTGTAGCCTTATTTCCTCTTAAACAAATAATTGCAAATAACTACAATACAAATCTAATATATATATCGTATCATACCAGTTGTTCTCTGGATAATTTATGACTGTCATGTCCTGCACGATTTGTTTCCATGCAAATTGTCGAAATTATTGTACTGTAATCATCAAAAGAGAAGTTCATTGAACTCTTAGCTTCTAGCAGGCAAGGTTTGATCTTTTCTGCACACTTTCCAATTACATTCTCTGCTAGTTTCTGAGCAATTGGCCAAACCACCTGATAACAGAAATACTTACTAAGATGTTGATGAAAGTGAAAACAGTAAAGAAATATAATGTATTCCCCTAAAACATTACCTGATTGTCCTTTTTCAGACAAGCTAGTAAAGGAGAAATTATGTCGAGTCCAATATCTTCACTTTCCTCAAGTACAAGGGTCATAATAGTCTCCATATTGGAAAAGACATTATCCGGATGATCATCCCTAAAAGTTTAACAAATGGAGAAGTTAACTTCATAGAAGTAGAATGGCGAAAGGCAATTTGAACCGAAACCAAAATCAAAATCATAACTTATGAAGTTTGAATAATACAAATCCATCAGGCAACATGACATAAAACCATCCACATCAAGTAACTTCAAAAGCAAAATTACCCAGAAGACAACCATCAAGGTCCAAATATCTAATTTGATATCAGCACGAATGGAAACTCTAATTTGAAGTTCCTCAACCATTTCAAATAACAGGACACCAGAAACTGGCAATCCATATTTTTTCTTTTTCTAAAGGTAAATTAATACAGCACTTCACAAATTTAATTCATTGATCATGTCCAGTGGTAACAGGAGGAAAGCTGGCACCAGGGAAAATGAGAAAAACAAAATTAACCCAAGGATCAAAAAAAAATCCACATGTTGATTCAGAAAAGTCATACAAATTCTTCAGAATCTTTTCGGAAATAAAGAAAAGGCTAGAATCATTAGGAAACACAAATTGAATACTGTCTATTTATGTTTCAGCTCTTGTATTTGATTAACTAATCAAAAGAAAAACTGATCACGCTAATTTCTTTATGTTTGGGTGCACAATAGAATTCTTATTTACCCAAGACGAACTAAGCCTACCATTACAGCTATTTACACTAAAAAAAGATAGATTACAATAATACCTTAACATTAAAGAAAACAAATATCTGAAACATTTCATCTGTCATTCCTTAATAGTTTCTTTTTGGGTAAGTTAGTGTTTCTCAAAAGTTGCAAGGCTAGAATATAACTAATATCATGAAGCTAATATGCATGGCAGCTACACTATGATGTTAAATAAATAAAATATTTATGCAACACAACAAAATGCATCATTCCATAATGACAAAAATTGTGTCATTGTCACCACTTTGATAACAGCATAGTTGCCTTTAAACCAAAGTTATCATTAGGTCTACAATGACAACTTAGGTCTACCCACCCCCGGTAACTTCTACAACTACATTGTCACACTTCCTAAATATTTCCGGGTTCAAATATGAGCCATAACAAGATGTATACACTAAAGGTGTACTCATACTGTGTTCCACAATTTATTATAAACTCAGAATTATGATCACAGCATATATAATTAGTTGTTATATTTGTAAGTGGGCTAAGAATCTTAGATATTTTTTGAAGTTTATACATCCAAACGAGATCCTTTGTCTCTCAAATTCATTGGTGCAAAGCAAATACAACAGAAAACTTATGTCCCATATAGAGGCAAGAATGCAAGAAACAAGAGATATATTAAACAAAAAGTAAATCATCCTCCTCATTCTTCGTCAGCAATACCATCATCAAGCACTGAACTACCGAGGCAAACGCATGAAGTTCAACCTCACACTACATTGGTTGCTCTCCTGGAAATGTATCACAATCACAGTTGTCCATTCGAGAACATAACTAAGTTGTTGTTATAAGATTATTCACTGCATAAATAATAAAACGGCAAACTGAAAGACCTCCCAAAAAGGCACTGGTTGAAGAGAATCAACCAAATGAGAATGAGAGAAAAAGGAAAAAAAAATAGAATGAATAGCAAATAAACAAAAAAACTTGACAATAAATTCAGGAGATTTTCACCTATACGCATTTATTTACAGACCTACAAGTCAAACTATTGAAAAAGAGAGAGAGAGAGAGAAGGCTGCGGCGTAACATTTCCGTACCCTGAAATAATAACATATATAACTTTTTAAATGTATCAAAAGTCCAAGCTGAAATCTAATACAATATTCTGATGGTAGGACCTTTAACTGTATTAGTACATATGAAGAATTATGTCCTATAGATGGTAAATCAGCATCCATAAGACAAAGACTAGGATATATTGGTACTTGTTCCCAAGGATCACCACGAGTAGAAGGTGTTTCCACGACGAAAATTTAGATCAAATGCAAAGGAGCTTTTGCTACAACTTGCCGGGCAATATACCATAAGAAAAAACAATAAAACGACATATACAGCAGAGAATGCATTAGCTGTTACCTTATAGCTTTCAGAAAGTGCTGGAACATCTCAACAATAAGATCATCACACTCTAGGTCTAACATGACAACGCATGACCTGACCTTCGCTACGGTTTCAAGAATTGAAGTTCTCTTACTATATGAATGACTGGATTTGTCAGATAAGTCTGCGAAAGAGGATACAATCAACTGGAAGATTTCCTGGTACACAAGAGAGGTGTCACTTATACAGCTAAATGGGTAATAGTTGAGGTCTACAAACTAAGTAATTAATGTTACCTTCATCTGATTGTCATCATACGGAGCTTCTGGGGCGGTTATCCTCGTTATTTCACTGATGCACGATGCAACTGCAACTCTCACATCCTCGTTTTGATTCTGCAAAAGTTCTTCTTCAACTACTGCTTTAATAATTGGAGAAAGTGCTTCTAACATTAACTTGGATGGTGATTGATCGACCTTTCCGAGGAGCTTTCCAACTCGCTTAACACAAGCATGAAAGAAAAACATTATAAGAACTCAACTACAAGTCAGTAAAATAAGGTACACAACGGAAAATCTGAGTAGAACAAGATGATTCATCAGTTAAAACTACAAATAATTAAGTTATTGGAAAGTACTCAAAGGAATCCAGTCATTGATCATAAATATGGACAGAATATCACAACCCTATAATCACAGGTCACATTTTACTAGCAAAATAATTTTAGAAAAATATTAAAACTCTTCAAATGAGACTAAACAAATGAAACCATTTACTCCAGAGAACAACGTTCAATTTATTGGGTAAAACACACCTTGAGAGACCAAGTACGAAAGCAAGAAAAGGACACATAACCATCATTAAGATTAAGCACTAATTTTCTTCTACCTTGCCCAAAAAATTTTAGGAGCTTTGATCTGCTCTGCACGATCAAACTGAGAAAAACATTCCTTTTTTGATAAATAAGAACATGATTTCTTTTATGCTAGGAGACTCATAAGCCCAGTAAAGGAGAAACCTATAAACAATTGCAAGTTCCCATAGTCCGCTAAACAATTGACTATCCCACGGTCACTAAACCACATACCATTATTTCCAAATGTCATAATCACTTATACAGAATTGTTTTAAAAACCCCAAGGAATTGATGGCTCAAGGCACATCACTCTACAGATTCAAACATGAATAGGAAAATATAAGATGGTCTTTTGAAATTGCTGCACAAAAAGTCAATCGCAATGACAAGAAATAAACCCATCACCATACCAAAAGAAATCATAAAGCAAGCATTTATCCATGGAGAACCTAGTCAATCTCTCATGGGAGAGTCCTAAAATCATTCAATTTCAGAGGTACTTGTACATAAAACACATTTGCAGGAAGCTAAGTATCCTTGAGCATTTGCAAAACGGAAAGCAACAGAGAATTGAATTTACAGAGGGAAGATTGCCATCATGTCGTTGTGGCCTGATGAACACACAGCGCAGGGAATGAGATGAAAACCCACAAAATTGACACTAAATTGGTGCATCAGTTGCTACAATATATGTGGATAAATGGTACAACACATTTTAATGTCTCAAAAACATTCAATAGTCCATATTCTCTTTTAGTACAGAGGGTAAAAAAAAACTTTAAAAAATTAAAAAGAACTTCTCACTTTCTTCTTTTCCCCCTCCATCCCTCTCTCTTGTAAGTGATAGGCACATCATCCTGTTTCACCCTTGGTAATAATCACACAACAGAGGGAAATCTTGTTCTCGTTCCTCTCAGAGTCAAACTCATCACCTCCCCTCAATGTGGCCTCTTCTCCCATGTATAGATTGTGGATAAGTGAGGGATTAACACTTTGTTTTATGTGTGAAGAGGGCACAGAATGGGGGCAAAACCAGACCCCTGAAAACTACCATTTTTCCCATCCATTATCCTTTTATAGCTCACATTCCCTCTTCTTTTTCTCTTTACACTTAAAAATTTTACTTCAATTACTCTTCCTCCCAACAATGCCTCCAGTTATGCCCTCCTCTCACAGCGAGAGGCGGGCCCACACATACTGGGCACGGATCATGTGGGGGCATCAATATAGGAATCGGGCAAAACCCGAAACAAGGAAAATTATACTTTTTTCCTAGCAGTTTCTCTATGCAACTCATGTTTTTGCCTGTTTTCCTCTTTACCGATCCAAAACCCGCCCAATTATAAGGCACACAAACAACACCACTTACGACAAAAAACTGACAAAATCGTTACCAAAAACTAAAACCATATCTGCAACACAACATACATTTCAGTAAACAACACAAATTTCTGCAAAGACAGGAAACCAAAGAAATAAAAGGAATGAAAAAACAAAACCCTAATTCACAGCACAACACACATTTCAAAATAAAACAAAAATTATAACGACTCATCAAAGAAAAAAAATACGAAAACCCTAATTCACAACACAACACATTTCAAAATAAAACACAAATTACAAAACGACAGTAATAGGAAGAAATCAAAGGAATAAAAAAACAAAAACCCTAATTCACTAATCAAAACGCATACCTCGAGTTGAGGAAGGAGCTCATCCGCCGAAGACGGAGGTTGAAGAAGAGCCTTCCCAGCTTCCATCAGCTGCTCTTTCAGGTCCCTCTCCCCAGACCCCATTCTCCCTCTACAGAACACACACACTCTCTCTCGCTCTTTTTCTCTCTCTCTCTCTCGATTTGTCTCTCTCTACAAGCCCTGAAATCCCCTATATTTGAATTCGCACCGAGCAGATGAAACCCTAGTATACCAACGAACGGAGGGTAGAGCGAGTCTAAGGGTTTTATAGAGAGAAAAATTTCCAGATGAATAAATCACAGTAGCACTAAATATAAAATAATGCGTAAATTCTAGCCTAGGTTTAAATGCAATAATAGTTCCCAATGTTTCACTTGAAATTTTATTTTGTCACCGTAGTTTGAATTGTGATAATAAAAGTCTGAGATACTTTTGATTAAATGACACCATTAGTCCAATAATGGATTTGGAGTTATTTTAAATGATGGAAATTATATGGTTCAAATCCTAATATGTTATTCACTTGTGGGTAGAATAGTATTTGTTATTAATTTATAATGATATCATCTTCTATTTAAGTGGCTTTTAATTGTATTATTTCTAAAAGAAATCCATAGAAGGGACCGAAAAACGGAATAACACTTTCTAAATGTTGGCGATCAAATGTGTAATCAAACGCTGGGGACTTTTACCATTGGATTGAAAATATGGGGACCAAATAGAGTTTGACTTGAAATTTGTGAACCATTGGTATAATTCGCTCCCAATATATCCGCCGCGAAATTTATGGGTATATTCCACCTTAGCCCATGAGGTTTAAGATAATGTGAAGAATCGCCAAATATGTTTGTAAACCTCTAGTTTGCCCTCTCGGGTTTGGTGCTTGCTTACCATACTTGTTAGAAAATTGGAACAGTTTACTTGTCAATACAAATGCCTTTACGTTGAGCAGATTAATTAGAAGTAGGGTTCTATTTGCTCGTTTACAAGTAAAAAGTTGTCATAGGTAATAATAATAGGTAACGCTTTGAGTACTTATTCTGGCTACAAGTGTAATTTGATCTTAACATATTTTTCAAATAAAAAAAAGGCATCAGTTGTTCTCTATGATGGTGATACTTGAGTGATATACATTTTTATTTATTTTATTATTTATATAATATAGAATATATATATATATATATATATATATATATATAAGAAAAAAGAGCACAAGAATTCATCCAAACAAAATTTTTATTTATATGACTGCTTATCAAAATAGTTTTCAACCAATAAAGAAAAGGTTTTAATTTTTATTTTAACTTTTTCACCCACTTCGATTTAGTATAATTTCTCATTCTTAGATGCAACCACATGAGTTCTTGGATTGGTAATATGTATATCATTTTTGTGCACTATCCTAATCAAAAATAGAGTATGAGACCTTTTTTAGTTTAAAAATTTTAAGTTTCTAGTCTAGGAAAAAATGACTACATTACTATAAGCTCTATTAATACTATGAGAAATAATAGTTCTATCTAAAATATTTACCCAATCCTCTTACCTATTGACGTGATAAGAATAATTTTTAAATGTTATTGGTTTTTAGATATGTTGCATTGATGACTGAATCTAAGATTCTCATTGTTATGCCAGCGGATAAAGGAATGAGGTAAAATTTTAGATATATATTATAAGACCCCAAATTTTGAA
>MKEJ01080020.1:0-16151 GCA_001753735.1 Embelia ribes | reverse complement strand
TTATTCGAATTTATTTCTTATGTTATGTAAACGACTTCTTTGAATAGGTTAGTTTCATTTCGTATTGCGTTGAGAGATCGTTTAGAGAAGATGAGAAAGGCGGATTTTGATTTGGCATTGACATAGTCTTCGAAGGCATTTGGATTAAGATACAAGTAGATAATGAGCAATAGTATACTTTAAGCTTATATGCATATTCGATACGAGTGACATGGTAAATTATTATGTTTGGTAGATCATATACATATGATAGTATGTTATAAGATTGGTGAACATGTTTAATAAGTATTTAAACATGTTTATAAGTAAGCAGAAGCGTATGAATACATTATGTTGTATTATTAAGTAAGTGGAGACATACGAATGTTGTATGTTGTAGCATATATGATTATAAGAATTGGAGGCAGATGCATGCATTACGTTGTATCGAAGTTATTAAGGGTCACGTTTGTCATGACCTATATGTATAAGTAGTTAAAGCATGCCTATATATATGTGCGTTTGTTAGCATGCAAAACATGTTTTAAATTTTATATTGGTTATTCATTTACGCAAGCTTAACTTCCCCATATGCCGAATGATTATTTGTTAATCAAGGCATCAAAGTATAAGAATGTTATTAAGTATTTGATGTATGTTTTGCTATAAAAAAGCAAATGTCACAATTGTTGTGACATACGCATTGTAAGTATGATATTTTTAAGTAATTGTAACGTGCTCATAAGAAATGAAGCATGTTACATGTATACACTTTGTTGTATTTAGTTGTGACTATATGTTATAAGTAAAAGCATGTTTGCAAGTAAGTATGTTGATAAGAAAGTAAGGCGTATGGCATAGCTTGATTGTAAGACATATGGCGAAGCATTCATTCATGTTCATAAGCATAATGTGATCATAAGCAAGCATACATGTTCATAAGCATTGCAACATATACATTCATGTGCATATGGGAATGAGTTACCAAGGCCAATATGAAACGCCCAAATTGTTTTAAGAAAAAGGGTATAAGGAACACCCTCCCATTTAAGAAAATTTGGCATTTTTAAGAAAGGAAAACCATGGTTTATGTTATCATTTTGTAATGGTATAATTATGGTTCACGTTATTATTATGTCGTGGCATAACCTATGATTACATTATCATTTTGTAGTGGTGGGTCATAAAAGGATATTTTTTAGTCCCGGGCATAAGGAACGCCCCATGTGCATTGCATAAGAAAAAGGGCATACGAAACACCCATATTTGTTTTAAAATAAAAGCAAAGGGATAAGTCCCAACTTTCTTTTTAAAGTGAAGATAAGATATGTTCTTGTATGCATAAGTGCATTAGTTCGGAGTTGGCGTTTACGAGATGTGTTATCGGATATGGATGTTATTTTGTAGGTAATGGTTGTATGTGTACACCTTTACCTATGTGGTATATTGATTTTGTTCAATTACATGTTTGCGTACATGTTTGTCATTGGTTGCCTTTTACTAGAATTGTTCGAGTATGCTTTCATATATTGAAGGCGTAGTTGTATGCTTATCTTGTATTTAGAGTTGGCGTTGTTGCAATTGTAGTTTATTGTAGGATTAATTACCTACTTTATTTTTTTGAGACATGAATTACTTATACGTGTATATGTAATGATTTTGTTCATTCACATGTACAATCATGTTTATATACTGCATAATATCAGATTTGTCATATTATTGATTTCTGACCCATACATTTTTCTTTGTACTTCGTTATCTAATTGATTTATAGGTCCAGAGTTTAGCTCATGACTCATTTGACTAGCTATGAGGATGTTTATACTAGTTCTATATTTTGTAGCTACGTCTAGTTATAGTAGCCACGTATAGACGAGGTTTGATCGTGTATATGTACATTTTGTTTTCTTATTTTTATCAAGCCTACAACTTGTATTTGTAGTATGTAGACAAGGCTTTTTACTTTTGTTTATAAGAGTTGGAGCTGTATAATTAGGAATATATAGGGTTAGGTTGTTGTATCGATGGCCATATCATGTAAATTTATGGCAGGATGATTGTTATAGTTGGGGAATAGGCAACGATAGTTATTATATTTACTTATTTTCTCTTGTTTTATCTCACGTCCTTAGGTCACGGATTGTGGGGTGTGATACTAACAGATAATAAAATGTATATGAAATCATGTACGAATAAGAAGTTTTTAAGAGTAATAGAAGAATACAACACTATAAAGCCAGTAGCTCAAGCAGGAACAGGTGTGCCTGTTGTAACATTCACGGACTTATGATTCCTAGCATCCGGGCAAGTATCCATGGTTGTAAGGAGGCAATATCACATGTGTTGCAATGTACCTGTGTCAATAACTCAACAATTATTAACTTAATCAGAAAGTACAATAGAAGTGATACCAACAAAATTAGCATTCGGTGTAAAATTCGATAAGAGCTCTTGGAATAAGTAGCACTGGCCTACAGAGAGGAGCCAAAAGAAGCACGGGCTACAGTCCGCTTAGCATTACATTGAGTTATGTGATCCAAAGTAAAAATACGTCCAGTTCACCATTCAGGATACCCATATAAAACAAAACAAGTATCTTTCCCATGTCCTGTAGAGTTACAAATCTTACACTGTATAGTAGGGACAACTTTAAAAATAGGGAAAATACGATTTCTTGTATTCGGGCCTTGGCCACTAACAGGACTAGAGCCAAAAAAAAAGAGGCACAAGTCAACTAGTGATCCGCAGAATGGGCTGTCCGAGTGGGTCTAACTCATTACCCTTAAGGCTAGACACTGCGTGTGTTCGGTTGGCTTTTCGGGTTGGATTGGCTTTAATTGGGCCCACGTCTACTTGCTACTAGGGCACTATTTATCATGAATTTTTGGACTAACAATATTAACACTGCTCTTATTTTCATCATTCGGATCATAGAATATACTTTTCCCTATTCTGGTAAATGAACCATAGTTAAAATCAAACTACACAAATGTTGAAAAAATCATCTAGACCAACTAAAAATTAAATACCCTTCGTGTAGAATTCTTAGGAATAACATTTTTATAAGCTTTACAATTACACCCGCGACAAGAGCAAACTTCTATCGGATCGATAATGTCCAACTCCTCCCAATATTCTATCAACTTGTTGTAGTATTATGTTACTGTCAATAATTTTTGCTAATGCTTCTCTATCTCATGCTCGATTCGATAAATCCCTGCACTATTGTCTAGGGTATATGGAACACGCAGTTTGTTCTAAATTTTAGCACTTGTTCCAATAAGAGAGACATGGAACAAGAAGTGTGTCAATAGAATTAAATAGCCATGAGAGTATTGTATCACTACATTTGTTCCAATGCTTAGCCATAATAGGATCATCATTGGGTCATGGAAGAGAAGCCGTAATGAACCCCAATTTGTTCTTCGTATTGAGTGTTCGACGCATGTTGCTTTGCCACACATAATGGTTGTTGCCATTAAAATTAGTAGGTATCAATATTAAGTCAGCTTGATCCGCAAGGTGCAGATAGTATTGAGATTGAGAAACAATAGTGGGTGTAGTAGAATTTTGGGTAGTAGTATAATCAAATTTGGGGGCTATGGTGTTAGGGTCAATGGCCTTTTGGCCAGTAGTGGCCATGGGGAATCAAACCAAGCGGTTGTTCTTTAGGTGTGGCAACCGTACTAGGATAATTAGGTTTAGGGTTATGTTGTATTGTTTAAGGTCTTTGATATCATGTTAAGTTAGGTAATCAGGTAATAGAATTTTCTTATTGAATAATGAGTACAAGCGAGAATATATAAACCTAAACAAGGACTACTAAGTAATTACATCTAACATTAATAGTGCACATAATATGCTAACTTAACAAGTTAAGTATTCAATGGTTCGCTTGCATCTTTGCAAACATACTCTCCTTTCCCCAATCCACTCTCTCCTAGAATCCTATTGATCTAAGGAAAATTTATGCAAGATATAACAAATTTTCATCTGCAGGGCATATTGAATTATAATACTTGTAAGACTTAATTAGGTAACCGTGAACCTATAGAATAAGTACTAACCTCAAACCCATATTCTAATCATTTATTGGTATTCAATGACATAAAGATTGTTTTGAATTGTTTTTGTAATTATTATTTTTATTTTTATTTTGGAGAACTAATAGTTTTTAAATGGATTCGATTTTAATTGTGAGAAAGAGTGAGAAGGATGTGGGTGTCGCAAAGTTACGTACTTGGACTATTGGATATATAAATTGACCCTTACAATTATATTATAATAAATTAGCAGAGTATGAAGGATTAGTGTATGGAGAGGAGCTAATATCTTTTCCGTTCAAATTAAATTCCCTAAAATAAGTATTATCCCTAGTTTTTATATCACAATGCTAGTTTAGATAATATGTTCACAACAATTTCTCAAATATAATTAAATATTGTTTATTACTTAAACATATAAATTAAATATTTCATCTCCCTCTTCCCACCTAAATTGCCATTATGTCTAAAAAACATTAATTTCTCTACTCTCATACTACTATTAAAAATGTAAATATAAATTCTAATAAAGTTTTATTTAAAATATTAATATTTAGAATTATTGAATAACAATAATTTTTATTACTATGTAATAAAAAAGAATATTATCGAAATTAATTAACATCATCATCACCATCATCATTATTATTATTGTATAAAACATAAATATCTTATAAAAAATTTAATAAATAGAGATTCTATAAAGGATGTCAAGATCTTCTTTAAATAATATCTCAAGAGAAACTTATACGGCTATATTATAATATTTGTGTTCTTACATAAGAAAGAGTAGATTGTCCAATATATTTTCCGTCTATGATTTGTACAGGTGATGTATAACTCAATGTTTGTTTTCCTGTTTAATTCTTCTACGTCTTTTAGCACTCCTTAAGCTAAAGCAAATTCACAAAAAATAAAAAATGCGATGATGCAAAACCCACCACTTGGAAAAATCAATATGGATCTATTCAATCAAATGAATCGACCAAATGCCTTACATAATCCCTTGAGAATCTCGTTGTTTAATTTTCGTTGCATAATGCAACATACTTGACTATGAAATAAAATTTCGGAAACTATAGTTTCGCCCCCTTGAGGTTGATGATCTATTCTTCACTTATCTTTCTTAATTTCCTAACTTGTTCATTCTTAATTTCCTAACTCATTCATTCTTTGAAATTATAAGATGGATAATATTTATACAAAGCATAAAATACAGAGCAAAATTAAAATGTTAAAATTTATTATTAGGAAAAAGACAATAAACTTGAGATGGGAGTCATATTTAAAAATTAAAGAGAACAGACACATAATTTCACTCCAGAAACAAAAATAAACTTGAGATGGGAGCCATGTTTAAAAGTTAAAGAGAATTCACACATAATTTCAGTCCAAAAAAATTACAGGTTTAGAATGGCACGTGTCTTGCATGTGCTCTCTTCACTAGTAATTAAAAAGAGGCTAATAGATCACCAAATGATTCGCTTCTAGCGTTGTCCTTCTTGACGACCTTGCTTGTCTCATGGGTGTTTGCTGCTTCAGCAGTTTTTTTTTATTTTTTATTTTTTTTGGAAATTTGAACCCATGATCTTCTATTTGTTAGGACAGGTTCTGGCCTACTAGACTAATCATAGTTGGTTACTTCAGTAGTATTTTGACATATTCATAACTTGAGAAATGCAGCTAGGCAAACCTGTTGTGATATTAATAGGTAAGATGTAACAATAGCACATGTTTTTCAATTTCACATGTTGACACATGGCATTCATTTGTATCTTTGTTATTATTCCACATATTCATTTATTGGATACACCTTGGCTGTAGACTGGGTAATACTTAAAATCTCTAGTCTAAATAACAAGAGAGGAAAGTTGAAAAATAAATAAATGTTTATTGATTTGAATTGTGTGAATACAATCTTCTGTAATTTTGTAATTATAAGAAATAAAAATTATTTGATTCTTCACCTCAACTTGGACTTAGTTTGATTGATTTTGATTCAAGGGTTTGAGAACTTATTCTCGAATTTATGGTTTGACTTTAAATCTTATCTTGAGAGTTTCAGAGGTTTTTGTCCCGATCGATTAGATGGTTTGCAGTTTGATCTTAAGAAGGATTTAATTTGACTTATCTTGAAGACATCGCAGCTTATTCTCAAGAAGGACTTGACTTGCCTTGAGTGCTTCATATCTTTTTTTCAAGAAAATTTTGATTTGACTTATCTTTTGGGATTTACAGCTTGCTCTCAAGAAGGGCTTGATGTGACTTAGTTTAATAGAGAGATTTGTAGTTTGTTCTCAAGCATTAGGAGAATCCGAAATTGAGGACGATCACATGATATGCGGCTTGAGTAGCTTACTGCAGATAAATGGCTAGATCTTTTTATGAAGAACACCCAATGTATAGCTTGAGCAGCTTATAGCGAATCAAAGATGAAGAACGCGTAATGCATGACCTGAACAGCTTATTGTAAATCAAATGCTTGATTTGATTAAAAATGCTTGATGTAAAGTTGGAGAAACTTGTTGCTGATCGAAAGCTGGATTTGTTGAAGAACACTTGATGTGTGGCTTGAGTGGCTTGTTGCGGATCGAATGCTGAATTTGTTGATGAAAGCCTGATCTGCGGCTTAAGTTACTTGTTGCAGATTGAATGTTGTTCTTCACGTTTCTTGAATAATGATGAACTATTGTTGAAGAGTATGTACCTAATTGTGGATCAGATACATGCTCCCCGCTGATGAATTTGGAAAACACGAGCAGGGGGATGACCTTTTGATGGTCCTTCTTGAGCTTTTCTTTAGTACTTGAAAGTGCTGACATGCAGATTATTCGTCGACTCTCCGATGCTTAGGTAAGTAAAGGTTCGGGTATGGTATTAATGTCAGTAAGAATAATAAATGAGTTGGTTAAGCGCTAAATGTAGAGAGAGAATAATTTTTTTCACATGTCTTTTCAACTGACATGTAGCAGTTTTATAGTGCACAGTACCTGTACAGCTGTTAAATAATATTTATCTCGTTGGTTCCTACCTTTCCTGTTAATCAAAGTGTACAGTGGGTAGTTTGATTTAACTACGGTACCAATCCCTGTATTTTATTGTATGTACAAATACACATTTATCATAATTTTTGTTTTAAATTTTTTTCAAGCTAACTTATTGGAGTTGGCTCTAGTCCTAATTTAGCAGGCATGATTAAAGCCATGGATACATGCGGGTTACAATGATTTATTAAGCAAGCTCACATAAATTATATTCTTAAGAAAATAGAGATACGGTATGTCTAGGGATAAACATACTTTAACACATCAACCTTTGGAATCATATCTGACTGATACAACAACCTAAAAATTGAGATACACTAAAGTTTCCAAACACGTCCTGGTTTAGCACATATATCACATTTCCCATTAAGTGGGCCGTTTATGCCACGTGCAAGAATATTTCGGTCCTTTTCTTTTAAAAGTAAAAAAAAAAATAAAAAAAAAAAACCCTCCCTCAATGCGACCCTCTCTTTTCTTTTATGCCTCAAATTTATTTATCGGTATCTTTATCCAGCAAATAATCCGGAATATCACCATCTTCTTCGCCAATAAAAGTTTCATTGAGTTCATCGATGTCATCCTCCTCCTCCTCATCAACTTCAACAACTACAACTTCCTCATCAACCAACCCAATTTTTTTATTCCCTTTATAAACTTTGCACATTTGTAAATTTCTTAGTCCTGTATATATAAATCATTTTATTTAACACATAATTTAAAAAGTGAAATAGTTGATTAATAGATTAAATTTCTTTATAATTAACATAACTTTCTTTTTCTTTTTGTTTAGAGTCTTCAACTTCCAAATCTCATTGATATGTAATCGATACGACACTGATCTCGTTTTGCACGATTCTTCACCATCATGAACAATATCTGCTTCCTACCGATACTTGCTGGCGATGCACGCGTTTACTGTGCGAAATGGTTCATGTCGTACGGTACATATCGTGTACTGTACGAACTTTATAAATATGGGTGTATCAATCGAATTTGAGCTCAAGGTTGGTCTATTAATGCATGGCTATCCCTAATGTCTGGGACTTTGCATTACATAGATTTGTCCATATTTGGTCCTTCCAAAAGCTAAGGAATTACTTCTTCGATTATGTAACACTTGTTTAGTGTCAATCTTTATTTATCCAAACAAATAACGATTCTGATAAAAAAAAAATGACAATTCTTCTTAAGATTTTGAATTCATACCCTATTCAAGGTGTGATTTGTTGTTAATACATATTGTTATTCCTAATTTTTACATGTTTTTTTCTCTTTCGGAGTACCCTTTAACTTGTCAGGGAATTTCTTGTTTTAATGTACTATTTTTATTGATCTGTTGATCTGCTAGTTCTTATGATGAGTAATCAATATATAGAAAGAGAAAAAAGCCTTAAGTGGGAGGACCCTGAACACCGACATATCAACAGACCTCCAAAAGAGAACTTATGAATTCATACAAGGAAAAGAGGAATGATGATTCTTGACGATGTGGAGAAAGAATGATGGGTGTATTTATCTCTAAATGTATAGAGAAGCTGTAAAGGAGCTTGGAACGGCTCAATGTACTCCCAAAATCGACAAATTCGGTACCGAATCTCTCCAACAAAGGCAATGAAGAAAGCGGCAATGGACTAAGTCCACATACTGTTTACATAGAACCCCAATCTGCAATAATAAGACCCTGTCATTTGAGGTTGTCAGTTTTAGCCTTCCACAGCTCTTCCAGGGCAAGGGACCCCCTCCGCTCAAAATATCATAGGAACGAACTTACAGAGAAAGCTCCCTTGCTCAAGGTTCTCCACAACAAAGAGTCATCCCTTATCCAAAATGCCTGAGCGAGACTACCCAAAATGCCGCTAAGAACTCTAATTCTCTATTCTGAAAGTTAAACTCTGGTTACAAGAAATACCAGATCTAGACATCTGGAAGACCCAGTCTGATGTAGGCTCATTATTTTGAATACCTAGGTTTCAACATAACTACAAATTGATGTAGTTTCTTTGAATGGACTCAAAATTTCTGAAGTTGATATTTGGTTGCTTAATCTGATTAAATCTGATAGTCGGACTCTTCATTCTTTTTCTTTTAAACAATGTCAAATACTATTGAGCAACTTCTATAGACTGAGGACAATAGATGGCATTCAACAAACTTATTCTTTTCAGGAAATGTTGTAGATTGTGTTAGGTTCTTCTCACTGTGTCGTTTGAGTTTAATTGAGCTTTAAATTGTACTACATTACAGGTTCAGGCATTGGCCCTGGAATTCCTGGATTACAGGTTGGTTTCGGACTAGGAGCTGGATGTGGGGTTGGTTTAGGTTTTGGTTATGGCATGGGCAAGGGTGTTGCTTATGATGAGTCGCGGAAATACTCTAACGTCGGTAACTTCTTCAATGAACGTGGAACCCTTCCGACTCAGTAAGCTTGCTATTGATATTATGTAATACTTGGGTTATTTTATGCATTATTTGCACCATCCTGATGATATTTCTGGTTAAATCCACCTTGAAGCTCACACCAGAAGTGAGAAAAAAGGTAATAGCACATATCTAACTGAGAAAATTTTCAGAATCTAAGGGCAAATATTTTGGTTGTCCAGTTTAGAGTTTCTAGAATGTTTTTGTGGTTGCAACAAGCAGAAGTTTCTTTTGGCTAAGAAAACCTATTTGGTGTTAAAGTTCTATAATGTGGTCTATGCAAACAAGAAAATTGAATATCTTTTTGTGTTAAGTTCTATATGTAGATTTTGCTAACAAGAAAATCGAAGATGCCTTTTGTGTGTAGTATGTATGAAGTTTTACTTCTTGGGGAAAGGTAGCATTATTGGAAAGAGCGAGGGAGGAAGAGAGAGACCGAAGGTCACATAAAGGATTCAGATCCTCTACCCCTTTACAGAAGCCCTATCATGCACTGTGCTCACAATGATTTGAGAATCCTACATGCGTATATTGCAGAATCTACAACTTTTAGGAACATGTTGCAGCCTGGGGAGAAGCAGCAGTGACCTCAAACTGCAGTGTTTTTTTCTTTTTCTTTCCTTTTTGCCATGGTCTTTTTCTTAGGAATTTTCAAAATTCTAGCCTAAATGGGTTTTCAAAAACTACTTGAAGAGGGTTTTTAAAAAACCCTGGATTGGATCACTAACCCCAACGTGTTTCCATGACCAGAAAAACAATGAATACTCTTGAAAGTCAAAACCCAACCAAACTGGGCCTAATCCGTTTGGTTAGTAAAATTTTCCTTCACCTCCTGCAATTATCTCGAAATAAGATGCTTAGAGTGTGAGTTGTAGCATCACTTTGTAGGTCATAAGGTTGTGAGATCTTTTTACTCCTTGCCTGTCTGTAACATCTGATAAATCATATGATAAATCACTTGTACTTAACAAGGCTGCTACTAATTTCTGGTTGTAGCCCCTACACCCTATTATCTTGCCATTGTATCAGGTAATGAAAACAACCAACCCATTACCTAGGGTGGACAATTTTTCGGTGCACCGAACCATTGAACCGAATTGAATCCAGTTTGGTTCTAAAATCAACCAAACGGTTCGGTTCGGTTTGTAAACTTAAAAAAAATCGGTTCATTCGGATTATCGGTTTGGGTTACGGCTTGAGGTATAAAGGTTCAATTTGAATAGAACCAAAATATAAAATTACAAAAATGCCCCCAATATATATATATATTTGTTAATAGTTTTAGTTTGAAACGGTTCGAAAAGGTTCGAACCGAACTGAACTAGTCCAAATTTGGTTTGGTTCAATTTTTTGACTGAATTGGTTTTGTTCGATTTTGTAAATTAATTGTCCGATTCGGTTGGTTCGACACAAACCAGTTCAATTTTGAACTGAATGAACCGATTGCACACCCTACCTACCTAGAAGTAGGGTACTCTAGAAGTAGGGTACTCTAGTGACTTGTCGCTAGAAATGTAGTCATTAAGGATTTGATATCAATACAGGAAATGTTTATTCTTGCAATGGACAAGATTTTTTTTTTTTTTTTTTACGAAATTACTGTATATTGATGACAAATTTACTATGAATTGAAGATAAGTTACTATCATTATTTTTACTTAATATAGATTGAAAATACTTGAAGTAATTTGTTCTGAATTTATAGTAATTGGTAATGAAAGTAAAACATTTATGCAAATTACAAGAAAAAATATCCTTGTAGTGAGATGACTTCCCCTCGTTAATGCAAAAATGGTCCTAAATGACTAAATTTGGAATTTCGATGATGGCAGTTGATGCTCATCCTAGAGAGCTAAATTTTTATTGGGATGGTGATTTTTTTTTTCTCGTATTGCTTGAAACTATTTACCAAAACTCCCTAATCACTTCCCACAATTTCGAGGGAACTTGTTATTATCCTTTCGTTATAGACTAGTTTCCGAGGCTGTTACTTCCCACAAGTATTTCTTATTTAGGATGCACAAGTCTCTCATTTACTATCATTTTATATCAGGCTTTCTATGAAGACATTTCAACGTTTAGGAAGTTTTACGTTGCAAGATTACGTAATGTACATACATGTCTTCAGTTCTCTTCGTTAATCGTTAACATTTTAGGCATAATGTTTAATAAAATTTTAATTACGTTTGAGAATTAACAGGTTAAGGATAATGAGAAGGGTGGAAAAATGAGTTGGAAATAGACTACAGCAAATTTGGATAATAATGTCATTGTTGGACCCGAATATGGACTCACCGGATTTATTTGTCAAACTGTATTTCGAATCTCACTCGGACTCATTTTACGGACCTATCTAAACCCTTGTTGGAATTGCATTTGCTCAATGCAAAGATGTCTCAAGCAACTTCTACAGGGGTTTTCAAAAATGAAAGCACGAACAATTTCATCTAAAAAAGATGGTCTAATTAAGCAATTCTTTTTCGCCATTTGGTCTGTGATCATGTTGATTTTGAACACCATTGTGGACATGATGCTATTTATCGCGACAATGTTTTTCCTTAAAGACACTGAGACTTATCTTAAAGGTGGAAAGGGAGTCAACTAAAACCTTAAGAGGTTTGTGCAGCGGACCATTAGTCTTGATGACATGAAGCTTGTGAAGAATGCCGTGAATGTGGTGAGATTTGATTTTTTACTATATTCATCTCACTGTAACAAAATGTTTTTTTGTGACAAGTTCAATAGGTTCTACACTAAAAGTATTCAAAATATCAATAATCTGGTATCCAGTCTTTAATATAAAAATTATTTCAATAAAAAGAATTTTGTCTCCAAAAATTCTTCAGATGATCACCTAAACAATCCCTATCACAACTTGCACTGACAATTCAATTTGTCAATTGAAGCTGCTAGTTTGGTCTGTAATTTCTTTATCATTATAATTTGTGACACCGTGTTAACTTGCCATATATTCTTTTTTGTATGAACAATAGGAGAAAATTTCTATCGAGAATCCAGCTTAGGGCTGCTATATTACCTTTAATATTAGACCTACGACAGGAGTTGAGGTATGTAGTTCAAAATATTCAAGCTTAAATCCGATACATTAATAATAATAAAAGGTTTACTACATTATTTTTAATTACTTTTCGCATGTATAAGAGTATTGTGAGACATATATAACTTACAAAGAATTGCCTAACTTTGATATTGACTAATCAAACTTCCAAAAAATTAGAACCTTGGTAATTATTATCATCTTCAGCGAACATATCATTTTATAACAAGGTTGTCAGTTTAGTCCGACTTGAGAATTATGACATCATTTCTTTTGCTACACAAAAACCACACCTTTTCGTGGCAAAAATAAAAACTAGTGACCAGTATTTTGTTACCACATTAGACTTTTATGCTCACTTCTTAAATATATTTGATAAATATTATTACTTTTTAGACATTCAAAATCAAACTTTTCGGTACAGGCATTTCAATTAAACATGAGTCAAATGAAAAGTGAATATAAGAAAGAGTTTGTTTGGCCATGGCTTTATTCTCAAATTTAATTTTCATAATGGGTATTAAACTATGATGAATAATAGGCTTTAGCTGATATGATGGACAAATCGTCGAAAGTGCCATGGGGAAATGGCCTTGGCTATGTTCTTCTCCCATTCAATATATCTTTGAAAGATGATCCTTTGAGTTATGTTCGTCAAGCTAAAGCCACTATTGATCGGAAGAAGCACTCATTTGAAGCTCTATGCGCATTTTCAAGTAATGCTGCGCTCCTTAGATTGTTTGGTGCTAAGGTAATATCGAACTTGACAATACAAGAATTTTACTTTTTAGTGATGAAAAATGCTCTTAAAATAATTTATTGGTTCTCAAATGGCCTATAGTTACAATAACTTTTGGTCACAAGATCGTCACTGTAGATCCAAAACTGCCATCTTAAATCTGTCACTAGAAATATTTAGTTACGACAAGTAAGTTCATCACTAGAAAATTACCATTAAGGACGAGAAAATAAATGAAAAATCATTCTAATAGTAATGGGCTTTAGATGTTTAGCCCTTAACAGACCGCCTTTATGGAGAAAAGCAAAAAGATTGTTATTGTATAGAGAAAATCTTGTTGTGTTAGCAATGCGAAATGCTACGATATATGTATATATATATACACACATACGTACACATAGATATTCAGCCCTTAAAAGACCAACTTTAGGGAGAAAAGCAAAAAGACTCGAAATTCTTACCATGTGAGCAATGCGGAATGTTACAATATACAAAAAAATAAAATATTGAGTAAATAATGGACTTTATGTCACGCCCCAAATTTTCACAAACCCGGGGATGTAATATTTTTAAATGAAAAAGAAAAAAATATATAATAAGAAAAAGAAAAAAGAAAAGAAAGGAAACTACACAAAGGCACAAGTCACCACGAATTTCCAAATATACAACTTCGATATAACATTTCCAAAATCTTATTAGCTAAAGCAGTCCAAAACTTCATTTATATTACTATAAATGCTTCATAATAACCAAAAGCAACCTTCCGAGTTGCAAAAATATATACATCTTCAAGCTACATGCTTGTCCTAAAAATAATAAACATACATATAATTCCAAGCCTCGAGTTTAAATTACAATATTACTACTTTGATGGCTACAACAAAATATGACAAAAGCTTAGAGTGTCGAATTACTCTAAACACATCAAACATGTCCTGCATGATTCTCCGCACCTATCAAATACAGATAACAAAAGATATGTACAAAAAGAAATACGGGTTGGACAATCAACTAGACGATTAAAATGAGATTATGCAGTATATGACAATATGCTCATGTTAAGCACCAAATTCTTGATTATTACCGAATTTTGAATTATGCATGCTTTCCAACATGAGGGGTTTAGTATAAAGTCCACAATTCAACTACAATGCTCGACACAATCCTTGAATCTCGAGTACGACTCATAATAAAAGTGGGACTAGTGTCTCTTGTGATTTTAGTTAGGCAACACATGCCAAAAATTAGGCTACACAAGCCTTAATAGGGCAACGCGACCCTTAGTTTGGCTACACAAGCTGTAGTTAGGTAGGCAACATATGCCTTAGTTGGTAAAAGTTGACATTAAATCCCAAGAAGAAAGTGTAAAAGCCTCAATTTTTATCCCGAATGATATGTCACTAAATCACGAGTTTATATGCTTTTAATCTCGATCTAACATGCCCAATTTATGAGTCCATAAGCCAATGATAAATAGGTATGAACATGCTCGAATGTAAGCCTTGATTTAAATGTCACGAAAGTATGATTATATAGGTTATGTATATCCCAAAAATAATTTTATACATGTAGAGACAACATATCAAACCCGACATGCATAACATATCACACATGTTGATATACACACAAACTTTCAAATTTATATTAAATTTATAGTCTACCCGGCTCCTTGAAAATTTCTGAATGATCCCGCAAAACTACACCGAGACAACCCCCAAATCTCCCAATTGAACCCCTTTGGTTAGATCTAGCTACTCACTTCGGATTTGGATGAGCCTATACACAAAAACTATTTATACAACGTAAAGAAGTTGTCCTAATTTGTTTCGATGAACAAGGAAGGCACAGAAAATGTGGAAACTCAAACGAATGAGAGAAACGACGATTTGTTTCAATGAACACGAGAGGCACAAAAAATGTGGAAACTCAAACGAACGAGAGAAACAACAAGACTTACATCAAAAAGTAGGCCTTGAGATGTAGATTTCAAATATCTAATTTTTAATCACAGATGTACATTAGAACTAGATGAATAGGAAAGAAAAAAGTTGAAGCTTAAAATGTCACCACTTTTCTTTCTCTCTCTCTTTACATCAGCCAAAAGTAGAAGAAAAGTGATGTTTTGATTCCTCAAAATGTGTGATAGTTTGCAAAAAGTCATGGGGCCGTGCTGTTTTGTTTGTCAGTTATCCTGTAGTTTGTCCTTCTAAAGATGGACAATCAGACACCTATCAGATATCCCGTCAGACGAAGTTTTGGCTCAAACATCTTCTCTGGAATTTTTTTGATCAATGGTCAAACCCTTGTCTGACCGTTGGACAGATCGTCGAACGTACTTGTTGTCACGCCCCAAATTCCGAGAAACTTGGAGGGTGAGTGTTTTTGTCACGCTCCCAACTTTGTAACATCTATTTACAATAAATTTCTACTTTTTAGTTTGGTTTAAACAGAAATATATTATTACTTCTTCCATTTTATACAAGTTCAATTTTAACCCTTTTGCAGCAAACCGTTCGAATGGTCTTACATTGCCATTTTAATGGTGATACCATTCGAACAGATCAAATTTACTGTTCGAACGGTTCTACGCTGCCATTCTAATGGTGATACTGTTCAAACAGATCAAACACAACGTTTGAATGGTCTCTAGACACTGTTCAAATGATTGCCCAAATATAGCAACCCCTATGATAGGTGAACAACAATTCGAAAATCAAAGTTTTTACAGTTTTTTTCCCTACAATATCTACAACCTACTTTATTCAAAATTTTCTATAGAATTGTTGTAAGGTTCCCACAATGTACCTTATACGATAACGAATGATTGCCATCAGAAAACTCGTGATTCAAACCCTAACCTCATTCTCTAC
>MKEJ01080013.1:0-20407 GCA_001753735.1 Embelia ribes | reverse complement strand
TTGATGCTTTCAATAGCTCTTGCCTTACTAAGAGTTACTACTCCAATACTTTGGACCAAACATAGCTCATCTTTTTCCAGAGGCTTGGAGCTCGAAATTTTTGAAGTCTTGGAAGAGTCGAACTTTGGAGGCATTGAAATTATCAAAGAGAAGAGATGAAAGGCAAAGAAATTTCAACGGGTGTGCCTAAATTTGTAATGCACAAATATTTAATGTATATAAATTAAGACTAGAAAAATGATGCCATAAATGTAATCTTCATTACTTTGATATAATGCAGGTACAATCTTCGATAGTTTACAATAATGAAAACTAATAATTTGATTCTTCTATTTGTATAACTTCGAGATTCCACATCTTCTTGAACTTGAATAACTTGGTTTGAAAAACGCTTAATTCACTACTCTATATACTTTTTGAGGATAGAACGTTGAATTTTGCTTGAAACACTTGATATATGGTTTGAAAACTTCTTGTAGATGTTAAAGTTTGATGAATACTCAATTCGCGGCTTCAAAGGCTTCTCGTGGATTGAATGGCAGAATTTGATGAAGAATTTGATTTGAACTTGAGCACTTGATCTTTGGAATGCTTAAACTTGGGGCGAGAGTTCGGAGGCGGCTTGACCCTTGTCGGTGGTGCTCTGACTTCTCTCTAACTTTTTGAAACTTCAATTGTCCTTTTGAATGAAAGAATGACCTCCTATTTAAAGGAGTTTGGGGCTGGTCATTTTACCAAAATGCCCCTGCATTCTTATATATTTACGACAAGAGATATTATATAATTGCTATTGGATAGAAGATTACCAAAATTACTTTTCTTTTTGAATAAATTTCATATTGTATGAAATTTATTAAAAGATTTTAATCATATAAAATTAACAAATATCTCTAATTTTATTTTTTTAGAGATATTAAACAAAGTATATGATTAAACTTAAATGGATACTTTAATTATTATATAAAACCCTCACCAAAAGTGGTTTAGTTTAACAAGTAAAATAGTCAATCGCACAATTTATTACATCTGACCATTTTACTAAGTCAATTCATGTAATTTTTAGTCAAGCTAGTAGAACACGTGGAAATATTTTATTGATCAAAATTTTTAGTGTCTACAACGACTAAATGAATTTACAAACGAGACATAATATAACGTACCATTACTAGACACATACGGGATGGGGCCTCAAACATCAATGTAAATCAAATCTAATAGAAAATGAGGTTTATAATCCGAAACTAGAAAATGTAATTGATAGCATTTAGCCTCTTGACAAGAAGAACAGAGATGATAAACATTATTATCTAAAACTAGTAACTTAAAATCCAAAATAATTTTCCTAACAATGCTAAAAGCGGGATGTCCTAAATGATCATGCCATTACTGTAATATAGTGGAGGAGCCTAATTCGGTGATGTACGCTTCTTTGGGTTGGGAAGAAGACCATGAATAAAGTCCAATACGTGAAGTAAAATAGTCCTCATTTTGATATCCTTAACATAAAAACAATTAGGGAAAAATTCAATTGAGACATGATTATCATAAGTAAATTTGCTAATACAAATAAGATTCTTTTGAATGAAAGGAACATGTAATAGGTTATTACGCTTGAAATTAGACAATATAGTGTTTCTGGTCTGATGAATGGGTAAGCCCTATCTGTTGCCCAGACAAATTGCATCGGTACCGAAATAATCATGAGCTTGCAATGTCATATTATTGAGGTCTGGAGTGAGATGGTATATGGAGCCCATGTTGGGCATCATATAGGGTCTGATATCGATGGAACACTAGCAGCGTAAGCATTATACCAAAAACTAGCAGGAGGCGAAACCTACAATAGATTATAAAGACAAAAAGTGCTAAATGCATAGCCTGGGGTGTAATATAACTGGCATATAATAGGAGATTGATTACCTTGGGGGTAACCTGAATTGCAACTGCCATTACGATTGCTGCCACCGTGACCGCCACAATCGTTATTGCAGGAAAAGTTGCAAGTAAATTTTCAAATTTAAATAAAGTACAAATGACTAGTTTATTTTTATAGGTTTTTGTCTTATCCTATCTACTAATAATTAATAAAAGAACAATAATGATATTTTACTAAATTTTGTCATGATTGAAGCGTCCAATTATTATTAAACATCCTAAAATTTAATTGTGGTTAATTATTTATAGACGGAGGGGTACTTTACATAATAATAATAATAATAATAATGATAATAATAATAATAATTTATATGCATATAATAATATAAGTCAGTTTGGATATATAAGAATAAGACTTATACGTTCTCCAATTAGAAAAATGACGGGAAGGGTAGGTATATATATAACTCTAACCATATGGATACAGATTTTCCGAAAATACATGCATATTAAAATTTTGGGGGATAAAAAAATTTTTGATAGGAATATATGGCGTTGAAAAATTTACGTTAACAATGCGACGTAATTACTTATTTTATTTTATTTAGCATTGCCCTATTTATTAGGATTTTTAAGACTTAAATGATGATAATAATATATATTATATTAAATATTATGTGATATAAATAAAATAACAATTAAGAATAAAAAAAAATGCAATAGAGAAAATAATTACAAAAATTCTTAATTAAGAACTCTGTTGATGTGACGCTAATAACACGTGGGAAATTGTGCCTAGTTACTTAAAGGGGTAAATTACACTTTGCCCCCTTGCATTTTCTAATAACTTCGGAATTAGCCCCAAGATATCTGAAATTACACTATCCCCCTCAAGGTCTATGTTCATTGCACTTTACAATAAGTTACTCTTTGAATTACCTTATTACCCTTCATGTAACACTCATTCTCTAATTTTTTTTATTTAAAAAAAAAATAGATTGTATAGCTACATGTATAAAAAATAGTTTCCTTAAAATGTGATAACAATTATCCTATTTTTTATTATAATTAGCTTCAAAATGAATAAAATAAGATAGTAAAATGAAGGGCAAAATGGTCTTATGCAAGTCAAACTTGCATTTTAACAAAATGTAATTTCTTTCTCAATGAATAATAATATGAAATAATAAGAAACATTAAGGGGGCAAAATATAATTTACCCTCCACTCTCCCTTGTATATGCTCTTCGAAAATTTGTCATAAAATTATTGACAAAATGTCCATTAGTCATTGTTTTCGTCGTGTACACCCAAACTCTTTTAACTTTCCCAAATGCACTAAGAAAAAAACACTTTTTTATTACAATTTATAAGTTATAATTTTTTATAAATTTTTTTATTAAAAACTAACTAGCATTCAATTAGTCATATTTTAATTTGAGTTTATTTACTATTTTGATCTAAATAAATTTTTTTATAAATTAGATACATTAAAATTTTTCGTTAACTAGAATTAAATCAGCTTATTTGATAAACCTGTGGTCAAATGGGCCAAAAGAGTACATTGAACCAAGGCCACTTTCTTTTGGTCATATACTCGCACAATGACAGAACAGAAACCCCCAAAAGCAGGAATATATCATAATTTTAAAAAAGATACTGTTTTGTGATGTACAGTATCATATACTTAATGGACAAAAATATATTATATATAATAATAATACTCCAGGTAAGATTTTTGTCAAGTTTTTGGATTTGTATACCGGTATTGACTTAAATCAAATATAGTAATTTATGGCATGAGTTTTCATATTTTCAATTTGCATCAAAATTGTACAAATATTAATCACAAAATAGGTGACATATATTTGAGACGTACTTGTCAATAATTAGTTACAGTATTTTGGTACAAATTACGTAGTGCTAATTGACTCAATTTATTCCGCAGAAACAAAAAGAAAAACACATCTGTAAAAATTTAAACAAATTAAAGCAATTATTCCAGACTGTGCCCTTATTTTACACCCCAATTTGGCAAACCAGACACATCAACCGGTGGCATATCCGTAAATAATCCAAGACACGCGGGGCTATGTCACAAGGACTTTTCCCATCCACATCCCTTTCACCACTCTCCTCTCTCTCTCTCTCTCTCTCTCTCCCTCCCTCTCTGAGCATGTATCTGCTTCCAATCTTCTCTCATCTGTCCAGGGATCGCTAGTCACTCATTGTTCTCCCATACGGCGCCGTATTCAGATCTCTAGATCCGATGACGTAACAAATAACGTAACTGCTTTTCTTATTTATATATATATATATATATATTTTAAAAATGGATTTGGATGAGTTCAGGAGGATAGTAGCGAGATCAACGGCGGATGTGTGGGAGTTCATCGACGCGGCGATCAGAGTGGCGTCGGAAGATTACCCCAACGAGCTCAAGGATCGGAGGGACGGGATCGTCGAGAAGCTATACACGTTTCCTAATCGAACGGCTGAGAGAGAGGCGGCGTCCCCCGTGACTCCGCAGTCGAATCACCGGGATGATGACGTGGAAATTGAGGAAGAGGAGGATGAGGAAGAAGAGGAGGAGGAGCCGTTTGGAGGTTTGTTTGACGATGACGACGAAGAGATTAAAATACTGAAGATTAGAGATAGTCTTGAGGATGCTGATCAGGTTTTAATATGTTTCGCTTATTTTTTGCCCTTTTGTTTTAATTTTAGTTCGTTCTTAGACTCGTTGTGCAAAAATCTAGTGTTTCTATTGGAACGAAAGCCCAGCTTTTGACTGTTGTTTGAGAGCTATTCTGTGCTTTTCCCTTGGAAATTATAGCCTTTTCGTAATTTCGAAACACTTGTTTTTGGAACTGGGCTTCTTATTATCTTTTTTAGGATGGCTTATCGAAGTAGAATCTTATGTGTGCTTTTAGAGGCTGATTTTGTTTTTGTATCATTAATTACAGAATAAATCTAGTGTTTCTGTTGAAGCTTTATAGTTGTTTGAGAGCTGTTCTGTTTTTCATAGCCTTTGGTAATTTTAAAGCTTTGAATACAGCTTCTGCTTTTCATTTTCAGGATTGATTAGAGCATTCACACCAGCCTTTCTAGTTTAATTTCTTAATTTTGATTTCTAGAAACCCATTTCTCTTGTGAAATAAAGATTGACCATTTTCTGCCTTTTCAAATTAATTTTCTACACAATTAATTTCATAATATATAAATATAAAAATTAAAAAAAAAATTCAAATATATTGGTATGTTTTTTATATATTGGCTGGGTAAAAATTATTTTTAAATAGAGAAAAGGTGAATAATTACATTCTCGTTTGGGAAAGCTTAATGTTATATTTCTAGAAAGTTTTTTGAAAATAGTAAGACTGAATTTATATAATTTCTCCCCATTTTTTCTGTTTCCCTTTCTGCCTATAGAAAGGTTGTTGTGAATGTTCTTATTGGAGTAGTCTTATATGTGTATAAAAATTAATTCTATTTTTTCTATCATTAATTACCATAATAATTTCAAAATTAGTAATTATTTGTCTACTTTTGTTTTATTGCATTAAAAAAAACCTTTTTGTCAAAACCACATTAATCCTCAAGAATTTTTTTAGAATTTATTTACTAAAAGTTATGAATATTTCCTGACAGCTTTCAACAGCAGATTTTGAAAATCGTATTACCAAACTAGGTCGGGTTCTATGTTTTTCCACTGAAACCATTAGGGCACTCCCACCAGTGGCCCAAAATGGCAATTTAACCTAGTATTTATGAATTAAACTTACTAGCAACTTCTTAAGTGTATTTGAGCACAAAAATGTGTATTTTTCTCACTATTAGGGGTTTTTTGTTCGATGCTCACCTTGAATAGGAGACTAAGGCCTAATTAAGGAATGCTACTTTTCAAAATCTGCTTCTCAAAACTGCTTTTAAAAGTTAATAACTGTAAATAAAGATGTTAACCTACTTTTTGATAAATTAATTTTAAAAATTACTTTGATAAACAGTGTGGTGTTTAGTAAATGAATAGTTTTTATTGTAAAAAGATAAAAGTAGGTATACATGGGGTTTGCAGCGAGTATAGTTGAGGTTAATTAGGTAATTAATGGTAGAAGAAGCAAAATCAGCCTTTAAAAATAAGACTGCATCTAAAAGCACTATTGAAAAAGAAGATATTTTAAAGTTTAGCAAGCACCTTTACAAGTTTTAAGAAAAAAAGCAAAAGTAGGCAAGAAAAAACAAATACCAAACTGATCCTAATTTTTTTCTCTAGTTTTGTTTTAAAGTTTAGGGGGTTCCATGTGAGCATTCTACATATGCTAGTGTCTACTTTTGAGTTTGAGATGTAGAGATTAAAATTTAAGAGTTGAAAGTATATATTTATGGGAGTGCTCCAATATTTCCAAAATATCATCGATGTAATTAACTTTTCTTTTGGGATTTTGCTTATGAAATTGTACCTTAATAGTTAAATAATTGTTCAATTCTCTATTTTATTGTACTGGCATTTCTTTTAAAACTACTCAACTTATCCATAGGATGCAGTAAACACTTTTTATGTGATTTATGTGGATAGAATAACTATCTTATTGTGTAATAGTTATGGAGTTTTAAGTCATTTTTCAAGTTTCTAACTTTTTCACCTCTATATTTGCAAATGTCACATTTCCAAGTTTACCGGAACGAAAACAAAATGTTGTTCCTAGTTCTGGGAGGATAATGTGTAAATTTTTTTTTACCCGTTTCAGTCTGAAGATTCATTGATTAACTTGCTTCAAACCCTTGCTGACATGGACATAACATTCAAAGCTCTCAAGGTATCAATCGTAGCACTAGCTAAAATTTCTATCTTTATCTAATTTTTTTTAAAGAAAGATATTATTTCTATCTGTGCTTTTCTGTTGTCCAGGAAACTGATATCGGGAGGCATGTTAATCGTCTGCGTAAGCACCCTTCGAATGAGGTGCGGAGATTAGTAAAGCAGCTTGTCAGGTACTTCAGATATGTTTAACTTCTGCATTGGATTGCAGAGAGTGCTACCTTTTGTGCTGTAAACAAGGGCACCGCTAGCTTCAATCGAAACTAACGCCTCCGAGCCGTTAATTTTGTACGAGTGTTGTACAGGCACTCAAGATGGACGGTTTTGATGCATTAGTTGCGCAGATGGCGATTGACGCTAGCATTTCTCAATAATTAAATAGGACATACACATAATATGCTTGTAAGAGCCATCTCAAATGATATTCTATATATGAACAATTAAATGCACAATGCTTCTGTGTTGTGGGGTCTGAGAAGGTCTTATGTATGCAACCTTACCACTACTTTCAGAGAGGCTATTTCTTAGGGGAAAAACCCGTAACCCACAAGTCGCAATAGAGGCATGCATGACTCTAACCTATAGAAATTCATGTTAAGGTTTTAAACACTACCAATATTAATTTTAGGAGAAGCTGAACATAGAGCAACTATGATAATCATATGACGTAAACAAGCAGCCATTTCTGTATCAAAAGATAATCCATGTTATGAAATTTAATTGTGTTACAGTATTTATATCTCATACTAGGCTGTTGATTTGCCGGTTGCAGTCCCCTGTGTGGTTTAATTTTGTCCTGCGGGATGCTTTGAACTAATTGACCTGCTGGACTGTTTCATCTCCAATGGACTAATTTGTTCCAAGGGGAGGGTGAGACTGAATTGTATAGAGTTCAGGGTCTGCTGCATGGTCAAATGAATCAGTTGAGGTGGACTTTTTCACCTCCAAATATGGGACTTATGTTATGAGCCAAAAGTTAAAAAAGAGAAAAGAAAAAGAGGCATAGTTGCATAAAAGATAGCCTGCCACATGCTAGCTCATTTAGCAATTTTTTGTTCCCCTTCTTTTTGATTCCATCGAATCATATTGTTCTTTTGTGATTGCGTTTGTCTCTACAGAAAATGGAAAGATTTGGTTGACGAATGGGTTAAAGTGAATGCACCAGACGAACACACAGCATCTACTCTCATTGGTAGTGTCACCCAAATTTTCATCTTCTTGTCCTTGTGTTTTCTCTCCTTTTAGGATTAACTAATTTTGAGTTGTGTTGATGTTTCGGTAGTAGATGGAGACTCTCCACAGCAACCACGGAGGAATTCCCAAAACGGTCATCACCAGGTAAAGAAAGTTGTATTATCTGTATGCTTTTAACGAAAAAAGTAGTTTGAAATTGTTAGCAATAGCAATCTCAGCATTTGATCTTTTACAGGTTCCTGATTTTGCATACTCTCCTAATCCCCACAGTAAATGTCTAATCCAATTCCGAGTTCAATGGATTTTTTCTGCATGAGATTCCATGTGCTTATTTAATGCAATCGCTTTTTGCATATGACTGATATAGATGGGAACAATTCCGAATCAGAAGCCAAATCAAAGGTAGTGCCGCGGAGAGATGCTGCTGCCAAACCTCCCCAGTCTACTAAAGCTTCTGCATCTGCATCTGCTCCTCCTAAGGTATTGTTGTAGATGGGCCTTTGTTTGTTTGCTAAGAAACTGGGAGGAAGTAATAAGGAATAGAAAAAATTGTTGTTGCGGTTTCATTCTTTGAGTAGAAAGCGGAAGTGGGGTTATTTTCCGTGTTCTTAAACTTTTTACTTCCATTGTAGTTCTTTGTTCATGTTGCATTCAAGACAATGCACACAACCTTTAGAAATTGGTACTAATTCCATTTCGGTTCTGTTTCTTCAAACAATTTGAACGTGGTACCATTTAGCAAAATGGTTCTGTAAGAAATCATGACGGAAAGGAATTTTGTGAATGAATTGTGAAGGAGATTTCTATTCCTTGTGACATTTCCTTACCCAAAGACAGCCAGCCTAAGAGAACCTGTTTTTGTTGGTCTTAAATTATTGATGGTTTTGGAATTGATTTTTGAGAAAGTAACTTTAGCATCAGTTTCTTAATAGAAAATTTTGAAACGTTTTGGATTTATAATCAGAAAATCATAGCTTCTCACTAACAAATTCGAAGTTAACTGTGATAACAACTTTCATCTTTAGTTGCAGAGACAACAAATGGACTCGAGCATTGATCTTGATAGGCTAGCTTCTGCAAGGAAGCGGCTCCAGGAGAATTACCAAGAAGCTCAGAATGGTTGGTCCAGTTTTCCATTGCCAAATTTGATTTACAACTCCAAAACTTTTCTTTGTCTTTTTGTATTTCAAGTAATGGTTGTTTCTGTTTGGTTGGTTGTATAGCGAGAAAGCAAAGAACGATACAAGTGATGGATATTCACGAGATTCCGAAACCAAAGAATGGCTTCTTTGCTCGGAATAAAGGTGGCCCTCAGGGAAGACACCGTTGACCCTATAAGCTTTTTGGAGTTCTACTCCAATACGCTATCTCTTTACCAGTTTTTTTCTCCAATAAACAAGAAAGGCGGAGAAAAGAAGGGAGAACTTTTATTTATATTTTCTGGTGTGTTTGATTATCTACTCGAGAATGTTTATTGAATGTGCCGAAATTGGGGGATACCATATTTTGTGTCTGCGTAGGAGTTGTTGATTGAGTATATCAGGTGGGAAAGTGATTAGCGCGCGATAGTTGTTGCTTCTACATGTTACTGATAGTCAAATATGGCCTGAATTGGGAGGTATCTCGGCAAGTTAGTTGCGTTAACTCTGGAAATCACTTTCAAATGTTTTACCTTGAAATCAATGAGTTTCAAACCCGTCTATTGTTTTCAATTATTCTACAAATTGTTTCATCTATATGAATTGTTTATGAAGGTATGCTAGTTGCAAGTTTAAATTGCGATTGACTATGTTTCCTAATCTGTTTTCTGATTTAAAAACAAATTGTAGGATATACGATTTCTGCGGATTCGTTACGAAAATTGTTTTCAAACATTTTTATCTGGATAACACTTGTGTAAATAGCAGACAGAAATTGTTTTTGCTGGCGCCATTCTTCTTTGGATATGAATGAAATGTTTGAAACTTGTATTATTTTCGAAAGTTCCATTAGTTTTCTCCATTGACAACTTTTTCATTAAAGTTAGAAAATTGAATTGTATATTATGGTAATCTTTTCTATTCTTAATAGTAAGCCTCTGTTCTAATGCTGTTGCTGTCGATGAGAAATGTAAATTTACTGTCTTTATCTGGGGAGTGTTTTGAGGAAGCTGCTGAATTGAGTTAGATTTATGTTTGATGTGCTAGTTGCACACTGCTTGTCTGCCCCATGTTTACGATGCCACAGCTTAGACATTGTTCTATTTGTATTTCGCTAAGCAGGGACGTATAAATTTTATTCCTCTCACACAAAAGATAAAGGAATGTATATACATGTATATATATCAATACATGTACGGATAAGTTCATGTATGTCATTATTTGTATATGCTTTGACACTGCAATGTAACAAGAACAAGAGAGCATCTCCCACGAAATTTTAGTGAAAAACTGTGGCGTTATGTATCGTATGTTGTTTTTGGCCGAGTGGTTTGTTTTATTAACAAATGTTTACATGTAATATATGTTGAATAAAAAGATTTATTTATTTATTATATTAATTATCTGCTCTCTAAGTGCTTGCGATTAGAAGGTGATTAACAAACGAAGGCCCTCAGGAGCTATGGAACGTTCATCTAAACGCTGTTTTGCTTATCTAAATAAACTTTGCGTTCTTAATATAGTTGCTTTACACAATTCATTCATTTTAGAGCTCATCGCATCTCCTACTTCATTTATCTTCTATTTCTTTTCGCTTCATCTCTCAGTCTATTTATTTTTTCTAAAACTTTTTCATGTAAATAATGCAAAACCTTCATCGACTCTTCCAACTTGCTGTTCATCTGCACCTGGCCTTCCTGCAGATTGCTTAAAAGGTGCGAATCTCCTTTGATTTCTCATGAACTGCTTCCTAATGCTTCGACATCACACTGAAATGATCTTCAATGTTCTTCGGTGATTCAACTATATGTTGTGTTTCCATATCTACTGATGCCAAAGAATTGTATATCACAAGCGAACTAGGTAAAAAATCCTCTCCTGTTTTTCGCTTTCCGATTTTTCCTCCGTGTACTAGGCTGAGTTCTTCCATCACTAATCTATCAGTTTGATGCTTGAAGCTTCGATCCTAAGGTGGCACTAAAAAGAACATGTTATTTATTTATTTATAATAGTAATAATAATGACAATGACAATGATGACGATGACGATGACGACGTGACGATTATGATCATGATGATGATGTAGCAACGATAATCTTTTCTTTGAAAGGTTACTAATAGTAACAATAATAGTACGAAGTACATAAAATACCCGATAGAACTATCATAGAAAATCACTCAAGAAAATTCCCAGCATTTTAACCTTGAATTATCAAGTACCAGTTTTAAAACGTTGGAGTGGATGACTTTGTAATGACTGAAGAATGAAAATATCAGAACTTTATTTCAAAATGTAAAAGTATTAATTGATCATATTAGTATTAATTGATCATATTATGCTTTTAATAAAAAATTTCATTTCAATTTGAGGGTTGTATTAGGGTAAAACCTAATGACAACAGTGAATTTCAGTATGATCAACAAGACAACAGAATCCATTATCAGTTTATTATTGCTCTTTGCACTTCACTTAGAAAGACACAGGGTGTCTTTGGAAATGAACTTTCTCTTCTTAGCATGTTTTTCTGCTATAAAACCAGGAAATATGTAAGCTTGTTTTTGTTTTTTCAAAAAATAGCTGAAATTTATTTTAGAAGAAAAATCCTTTAACAAACATTTTAAATATGAAGTCTTTTCATGTGAATTAATTTTAAAGGGAAAAAAACAGTTGAGCTTCTTAAAATACCAAAATATAAACATCTATAATTATATTTTTCTGTTTTTTTGCCACCATAACAGACATCATGTTGAAATTATTTAAGCTAACTTTTTTCATTGATATTGGTTACCGAATGAATAAATAAGAGTTTGATCAAAATTGTTGTTTTCGTAGTACAATATATAGAATTTGACAATTTTAAATTAAATTTAATTATGAGTTGAAGAAAATTGGAAATAAAATACTACAAAATTTTAATTTAAAAGTACAAGTTTATAGAACTTACTAGGAAAGTTTATACAACAATCTACCTGTTAAGAAAATCTGAAACAGAACAATGCCCTTCAACAACAATTCCGAATTTAATCCACGGCGAGATTGGTGTAACATGTTATCTCCTTCAATTTTTATTCTTCAGCCTCTTTCTTTCTTCAGATCGATGTTAGGCAACATATTTGAAGAGTGCAATGACCTTTTCGCGTGATGAAACAACACTCCAAATACCAATCAAACCTGACATGGTATTTTCCATAGACTCTCCAAGTATGCAAAAATTTATGAGTGAGTGAAATTTTTTAGTTTGAAATTTATAGCAAAACACTGAGGGGGAATTTATAGCAAACTAAAATTCCCTTCCAACAGTCATTTTTTAATCTATGGGGTGCAAAATATAATGAATTCCAAGACAATCTGGTCTCTCTAACTATGCAGAAATATGCAAGTGAAATGTTTTATTTTGGAATTTCATTGACTGAATTGAATGAATGGAAAACACTGGGTCAGGGAGAGGGGAGATCATAGCAAACTAAAAGTCCTTTTAAGCAGCCACATTTTTTAATTTGTGGGGTACAAAATGCAATAATCTATAGGACAAGAGGTACCTCTTCATAAGAGATGTGACCACTCGCATAAAAAAAAATCTTGAAACCTAGCGTGAAATTTGAATTTTCGTGCCAAAATATTTTTAGGGAAAGTCCGCACATCCAAGCCGGTTACAAAGTGCGACCCGAGGATCACCACATATGGGTGTTACAAACCCAAGAATGCCACACCGCATTTGCAGCCGCAGACGTGGTAGCATAGCAACGTAGGCATCATGCCACGATGCAGCCATTGCTCGCGGTAGCGACCATGGCCTGTGGCCTGTACATGTGGTCGCCTGGCTAGCCACGATGCGTGCATGCTTGTCGTGACAGAGAGACAGCAGGCGGATGCATGTCTGGTTGTCCCCATCCCCGTACATGTTTGCGAGCGTGTTCACAATATTTATCCTTTCACCTCATACATAAATGAAGATAAAGTTATTTCAAGAACATTTTCCACCAACCTGGGATGAATTTTATGCTTACTCTGTTTCCTTTATCTCACATCATTTTGCTGATTCGATGGACACACATTTTGAAACCATATACCATCTACACCCAAGAATCATTTGGGCTTATTAGCATCTCATTAAAAGTATCTATAAAAAGGTTTCTAGTAGCATCCGGAATCATCAAATTATATTAAGTGGACCCTACTTATTTTATTGCTTTGCGAAAAACGAAGTCCAATGACTAGAGTTTTTTCAAAAGTTCCAACAATTCACAATATAAATAGATTTGCTAAAATATGTACAATTATTCTAAACCATCGAGAGTACTCAAGGAACTTGTTATATTGTAATGTCCCAGAAATTCCAAATTAATTTTTTGTATTCATAATAATATTATAGAGGTGTATAATATTATTAATGCATTCATATAGAAATGTGGAGATTATTAAATATGAGATTTCTGTGGTGTTGATTAAGTTAACACGAGACTCTGTAAATTTTTTATGATTAACACGAACAAGGTTGAGGTGTATAATAACATTAGAAATTATTTACCGAGTGATTGGAGTGGGTAAAATGGAGTTTAGGCTTGAAAACTAAAATTTGGAATTTCTTTATCAGTTTTCAGGCGCCGTTCGAATGGCAGGCGATTATCGTTCAAATGGTGCCTAATGCCATTCGAACAGTATGGTTGGGCATAACCTGAGACTTAAAAACAGAACAAGGGCAGTGGAGAGCTCTTATATTTTCAGTATAAAACCAAATAGAGAGAGAGGGAGGGGAGAATAGCTAGGAGGCTTGGATCAAAAAAATAAGTGGAGATTCTTCATTCCTACATTTTGGAGCTCATTTCTATGCAAGTATTTCTATCTTTCTCATATGTTGGAGTTGCCTCAATTTTCGTGCATATATTGTACGTTAAATTTTAGTTGATATTATTGTTCATCTTGATGAGTTGAATAACTTTATATCATGAGGTATGATGATTTGATTTATTTTGATAGATTAAATCGAGGGGTGTTGAAGAGACAATTTGGGGCTTTTTGCTAAGGATGTCTTAGAGCGGCTTCTAACACAAATTGAGGTACGGTAGTCAACGGACCTAATATAAATTAGATGACTTTGATTATATGTATATGTTATGATATATGAAGGTGTATGAGATGCAGTGATTACATATATATTATGATATATGGAGGTGTATGAGATGAGGTGAGGATGTGTATATTATGAATAAATGAAATTTGTGGAGATGTTACATGATGAAGGAAATGTATGATTATCATGTTGTTGAATTTGAAATTGATTGGTGGTGTATGAGTAGTATGGATTTAATGTAAGCTCAATTATTTTATATTTACTGTAGTAGTTAATCGATAATAATTAAATTGCTTACATTTATGTTAAAGAGGAGATTTATGATTACATGATTATATGTGGTGACTATAACATGTATATTTTACATTATGAATTACATGTTTATATGTGATGACTATAACATGTACATTACATTACGAATATCATATTTATAGATGGTGACTATAACGTGCTCATTTTACTTTACGAATTACATATTTATATGTGATGACTATAACATGTACATTACATTATGAATAACATATTTATATGTGGTGACTATAACATGTACATTACATTATGAATAACATATTTATATGTGGTGACTATAACATGTTCATTTTACACTATGAATTACATGATTACATGTGATGACTATAACATGTTAATTCATTTTCAAATGCATTATATTGCATTCTTGCGGGGGATGTGTAAAAGTGGTGTTAAAATATGGTGAATTTTAACAAAAAATATGGGTGTGCATATATTCTTTCAAAATTGGGACTTTTTATATAAAAATTAAGCAATTAGATTATTCAACCTTACTATGAAAGACGGAAAACCAAAACTAGGATATAACCATTAATCGACCAAGGAGTGGACGGAGGTTAATGAAGACTTTGATTATGTCACAGAGGGGTTTGGTTAATTTTAGTATTTTATACGTAGTATTTATAGTCCAAAAAATAAGCAGTGTGTGCGTGGCGCGTGGTGTGTGGTGCATGTATGCATGGGCGGGGGTTGACATGCATCATCATACTTATATTTATGTACATGACATTCATATATATATGTGGAGATGTGTTCATTTATGTACACATAACCTAGTCTCTCTTTTATAGTAGAGTTACTTGGCTGACCGTACTTTCTTTATGTTTCTGCCTATATACACATGTAATATTATAGGTACAAAAGCGAGTCCAGATCAGATGTAGAGGCCATGAGATGTGATGTACATATTTTTGGGTGCACATGTTAACACTTTCTTTTATGTATTTATTTAGAGATGTAGCATACTCTGATTAGCGGTGAGTGTATGAAAGTATAGGTATGTTCTGGCTCTTATACGGGGTAAAGAACATGCTTATAACTTCTTTACTATTATTTTGGCCAAGCATTCAGTTTGAGATGGATATTGTAAACAGATGGTGTGTTGTTATCAGATTGATGTATATTTTGGCTATATCATTTATATTATAGCAAGATGATTATTGTAAATGAGATACGAATGAAATGGATTATGTATTATGTTCTATTATTTCATCATGTTCTCAGGGTCGCGGATTTCGGGGCGTGACATATATCGTGAGAGGTAACTAGCGGCTTTGAACTTCAATAGTGAAGTACTATCAAATATACTTACTGACCAATAAATGTGATGCCTTTAACTGTTTCAGTTTTTGTGTATACAAAGATGACAATATTTAAATAGCGCATAACTTATGCCAATAACAGGTCAATTTGTTGAGTCCTTTTCTTAGCCCTCACAATGTATGGTATTTATCAAGTACTCTAGAGATCCAACCAAAGAACATTATCAATGAAGCGGCCCCACCTCATACTAGATATAGGAGACTACTTACTAAGAAAATCTTGTTATACTGTACTTATCAACCGAAAAATAAATTTTGTTAAAAATTTTAAGCTTAACTTCTAGAACGTTTAGGACTTATACTGGCAATGAGTAAGGAATTTACTTTCCGAGTGAATGTGCAACTTCTCCCACAATCTAGTGATCAACTTGAACTTAGTGCCTAATACCTCTAGTATAGTCTATATTGGGTTGCTTTTGTGTTAGTTTGATCATTTAACGGGCTTTAACCCCATTTTCAATGGTGAAATAGTCACGCCCCACAATCCGTGACCCGGAGTCAGGAGTTATAAAAGAGAGAAAGAACCGAAAATAAAGAAATAAAATAACATCTACACCAATCACATCGCATCTAGTTGCTACTGTAGGATGATCCTACTCACATGCCACAGTATCAACAACAACGGAAAAGTAAAACTACTTTAAAAAGAATGGTTCAAGGCCAACGTCAACTCCATAAAAATCTATAACATAGTAAACATGCATGTTTACCAATATAACATCGCAAGTTGTATACTTGCTAAAAATAAAAGATAAAGGAATGTATACATATGTTTTCCGCCTTGGCTAAGAGTAAGAATATATCTATACTTTTTTCATAATATTTCCACTACACTACTATAACTTCATTATCAGAGTGCACTAAAACATCAAAATGAAGTACATAAATATGTACAACTATAACATAAGCAATCTACTGATGATTTGGGCCTACCTCCATACCTATAAAGCCATGCATATATATAGGAAGAAAATGGAAAAAAATGTAACGGTTAGCTAGGTAACTCTATTATAAAAGAGAGACTAAGCTATATGTACATGAATGAAACATATATCAACATATGCGGAAAAATCATAAACCTAAATGTGATTATGATCATGTATGCCACGCACGGCCACACACACTACATACGTCATGCCTATACTACACTACAAATTTTAGGACCAATATCACCATGCTTTTATAAACACTAAGATTCACTACCCATGCTATGATATAATCAAAGTCTTCATTGGCCTGCCACCCACGCTATGACAAAACCAATGGTAATATCTCAGATCTGGTTTTTCGACTTTCACTGCAAAGTTGTATGACCTCATTGCTTTCTACACATTTTTATAAATTTGATACTTTAGGTCTCGATATTAATATTCACGCCCACAATTTTTTTTAAAAAACCACGCTTTCACAACCAACACTTACATCACGCCTATGAATGCAATGTATGCATTTACTACGCAATTAACATGTTAAATCAATTTAAACAATGATTGAACATGTTAATGAAAGGTCACACAATAAATGTGAATAATTACAAAGCTTCACATTATAAGAAAATTTATGTTCTTACTACGCCAACAACTACGCTTGCTCTCTTGCATAATTACGCTATGACAACTACACAATTATTGTCATACTACGGCCATGACGCGAAACGTAATGAATAAATATTACCATATCTCACGCAATTATAATATTTATTTAAAGCAAAAAATTTACCCAAATTTTCGGGATGTTACATGCTTTTCTTGGCTATTTGCATTAGAATTTATCAATTGTGTTTCCTATTATTGTAAACTATATTGTTAAGGTTTACAAGCATAATTTCTTGATATTTTAGATTTGTAAATTCAGTAATTCTAACCACTTGTTTGGGTTATTTTGTTTCTTTATATGTTCTCCCTTTTGTAAAATACTAACAGGAACAGGTACTGATAGGCCCCGTAACCTGGATTAGAGTTTGTGGTGAAGCTCACTTGAGTTGATGGATAATAGTTATTCATATTTATTTTAATTTCAGAATTGTAGGTTATCAAACCAAGAGTTGTTTTTGAATTTATTCTAAAACTAGTAACATATGTTTTTATTTTCAAGTTACAAATAAATGGATAAAACTGTTTTTAAGCCTGAAATGATATTTAAGAGATGTTGAGAATTATGGTTATTTGAGATTTTGTTTCTTTTCTTTACCTATGTTGTGTGAATCACGAGTTTGGGATGTGTCATAAATTCCAATGTGTGACAATTTATTATAATTAATTTTAATTAAAAGTAAATTAAAATATCTTGTAATAAGTTATTTTTAATTTGTAGTAATTTATTTCTAAAATATAATTCAAAAAATAATATAAATATATAAAAGATCTAATTTTGTATATGGCGGGGAGGGATAATTAAAATGTCACAGAGAGAAAGCTGGCAAAATTATTGGAAAGTCAAAAGTCATTGGGAATTACATGTATTCTCTTTCCTGTTTAACTTTAACTTCATGTAGCTTATATGGAACTTTAATGAAACGTGGAGATACAAAACAGGTCCACATAAGACAGGATGCCACACTGGATACACAAGACTGGATTAAATTCAGGGAAGTCTTTTATAATGTTTTTTGGAATTTAAAAGAATTACTATATTTTGAGAATAAATTATTACAATTTAAATACAATTTATTATAAATATTTTTAATTTAATTTTTATTAAAATCAATTATATTAAAATTTTCACAATTTATAGTGATATTGTTCTTTAACTATAGTAATTCCATAAAAAAAATTATGATATATTACAGGACAAAAAATTGTTGCATCGAGAACAAATCCTAAATTCAGACCCCACTTATAGTAGTAATGTCATTTATAACTATGGCTAACCAGGTTAAGTCAAGAGTAAGTTGTCGGGTGAAATGATAAGAGTATGGGTTCCATAAATAAATGAATTCTTGTGATCTCATGGATGGTGTTCTCGTGCACATGGACCCATAAGATAATTCAAAATATACACCCGTTAGTTAATACTTTCGTTCTTTTATAAATATGTGTCTATTTATTTATTTTTATTTATATTAAAAAATTATATTTAACGAGGATAGAAAAATTAATTTTTATTACTAATCTTTCAAAAATAGTCTTCGTTATCATGAAATAGAGTGTTTCTTAATATTGTAAAAAATAGTTGGTATTAGTAAAAAATTACTATATTAAATAGGGACATAATATAAATTTTTTTTCTACATCATATATTTTTTAAAAAAATATTCATATATATTGGGACGTAAGAAAAAAAAAAAAACTTATTAGTGAGAGAATACCAATATGTGTAGACCCAAAGAGAGATTTGCTTAATTTAAGAGTTGGCTCTCTTTCATATCGATTGATAGTACTAAAATTCAATAAATGCTTTGGAGACGAGTTCAATACACGATGTGGTATTAGGTTGGATACTCGTTAAGTGGTATTAGGTTGCTGGGGGATTTTTTTAAAAAGAAAAATTGACCTTTATTTTCCCTTTGAAATAAAAAATAATTCATTACCCATTCTCTCGAGATAGAATCGATGCATACTTGCCGACGGATTTTTTTAAAAGTAATAGTTGAGTGACCCCGTTTTTATGTTTTAACTAAAAACTAATTCATTACTCGTTCAATTCTTGATAATATAGGACTCTCAAGATTAAAAATGTATAAATTTAGGCCATTTGATATGACTCTATAAAAAGAATTAATAAGTCCAAATTTTAAAATCTGCCAAAAAAAGAAGAAGAAGAAGAGTTCTCAATATTTCTCTTGCTTTTGACGAGTATAAGTTCATGCTCAGTGAGTTCCACTCTAAGAAACCTAATTATGAATCCCTAGACGTGGAAAATCAGTGAGTTAAGTCTAATGAAATGGGTGGGGTTATAATTTCGCTTCTATGTCAAGTAGTTTTGTAAAATCAAGTCATCAACATCACTTTATGGCCTTTACCTATGATACGAAGATGCATCTCAATAAGATATTTGACGAACAAAAATTATTCCACTGGGCAGACTACGATGAACGATCTCAGGTTAACAAGTATGACCGAAGATGAATGACCTCATTGAAACAAGTAAGACTGAAGGGACGCATGTTAGATCTGAAAGTCATCGGTTTTCTAAATGAGTTTGATATCCTAGAAGTTGAAACTGATCCTACCTTGATATCATACCTTATTTGTTTCTGTCATTCCTTCAAACAATTCTGCCTAAACTATAAGAATAACTTAAATTTTACACTTACAAAGCTAGTTTTCGAGGAGCTGAGTGCATCATCAAAAAGCCTCGTGCGAATTTATTGGCTGAAAATTGTTCTGTTTCTAAATGAAAGGAGATAAAAAGGCAGGAAAATGTTCGAAAAGATATCAATGTGAACCAAAGAGAGAGGCAAAATGGCAAAGGACGAGTGCTTCAATGCAAGGCAGCGAGGCAATTAATACCGGACCGGCTGGTCCGATCTATTCAACCGGGAATCGACTTCTAGGCCAGTTAGAAAGGCCCTCAAAATCGGCCATACACAGAACCGGTTGAAAATCGATCAAAACCGGTCTCAAAATGATAAAACCGGTCTAAATCGGCCACAAAATCGGTCAAATCGATCTGGACCGGTTCCTTTTTTTTTTTTTTAATCTATGGTTGTGTAATTTTAAATGTTATATGTTGAGTTATGA